>PVKY010008626.1:0-13916 GCA_004027775.1 Bradypus variegatus
GGAGGTCACCTGCCACACTCTCTCTGCTGTGTGGGCTGTCTGAGTCATGGCTGTCATCACTGCCCACTGGGGAGAGAAGAGACTGGTGAGCACTGAGGTGTTCCGAGGCCTGATCAACCAAGGCAAGGCCAGCCCAGCCCGTGCGTGAGGCCCTTTCCTCTGTTTCAACCTCACGAGGTAGGCTGGTGTCCCAGGTATCCAGAAAGGACCCTGGGCCTCAGGGGAGAGCGCAGGGAGCCCAAGCCTGCCCTGCTGCAAGCCCACGTCAGCACAGGTGTGCAGTGCAGGTGTGTTGCCAGCTGTCCACTCTCTTTAAGTCATGGGACAGCCTGCACTTGCCCTAATCTTTCTTGGTTCCATACAAACCGGACTTAGTGCTTCTTCTCCATGCAGCAGCCCCCTCCTCTGCCTTTGCACTGGCCCTGGACCTCACTAGAAGGATGACTCAGCCTGCCTCTTGCCTCCTCAGGGGTCTGCGGGTGTTGGAAAGGGGAAGCCATGAACCTGCAGCACTTGTCCAGCTGTCATTGAGGCATTCTCTCCTTCAGCTCAGTTTGGGGGAAGGAATGGTCGAACAGTGACTCGTTGGCCATTTCTGAGAATTCTTTGGTTTGGAAGGCCTGGATGGCTGGGGAGCCTCCAATCCATAGAGACATTTTCTGATGGCCGTTTTCTTCCGTGGCAGTTCAGCAGGGTGTTCCTTATGAAGCTATCTCTTCTCTGTCTTTGTGAGCAGTTTTCCCGCGGTTAAACAGAGATAGCTCATCAGTGCTTAAGCCAAAGTGTTTTATACAGATAAGGGATTTACCTTTTTCCGAGGTGCATGGGGTTGAAATACCTTCAAACAGCCAGCAGCAGGTGTTCAGCAAGCCTCCCTGGTGAAAGCCCCCCCGGATGGGGTGGGGTCTTGCCAGCTCTGTCCATGATTGTGGGGCCAGGACCGCCATCTCCTGATTTGACACCCCACCTCCTTCCACCATAGCCCACCCTCGGTACCAGGGAGACTTTCTAATTGCTGAGCTGGGTTTCTGAAATTGATCACGTCTCACCTGCACAGTTTTGAGGACTGTCGGGAAACTGAGTAACGAGGAGGGTGGTGAGAGTAAGGCCTCGGAGCACTGACCCATTGCAGTGCTGACGTCCTGTGGCCCTGTCCAGAAAAGGAGCAGACGGCCAGGGGAAAGGAGCAGGGGAAGAGGGACCCCTGGGGTGTGGGTGGGCAAGAAGGGAGGAGGGGAGCTGGCTCTGAGCTTCGGAAGGGAGAGGTTCTGGGTTTCCTCCCCTGGAGATTCTAATTCGGGGGTCACGGGTGGAGTCCCAGGTGCTTCCAATAGAAAAATCAGAGGTTTTGGTTTGAAAATCACATCCAAGGACATTCCTCAGAGATATTTTGGGACTAATGCAGGGAAAGGGGCTGCCTTCCCCCATCACCCCACTCTGCATTTATATTTTGAACAGTTTTGTATTTTAAGATTATTTTTGGTAGGATTTCATTTGAAATAAGGATCCTGCTCCTGAAACTCTGGAAAGCACACTGTGCAGCTTAGGAGTGAGTAGTAGGCAAAAGCCAATAGCTGCAAGATGATTTAATTTGATAAGTAATTTGATTTAAAGCAAGACTGAATATATTTTGTCTCATACCCTGGCTACACTCTGCATCAGTGTAGCTTTAGAGAACCTTCCAGCTTACTCTCCAGTAAGGCAGTTGAGTTTGCCTTGCTTCGTATGGTGGATTGAATTGTGTACCCAGTTTGGACATGTTCTTGGACTTGGTCCGCATTCTGGTGGGTGGGGACCCATTGTAAATAAGATCTCTGCAAGATGTTGCTTCAGTTAAGGTGTGGCCCCACTGAATCAGGTTGGGATTTAATCCAGATGACTGGAGTCCTTCATAGGCAGTGAAAGTCAGACTGAGAGGGAAGCCAGGAGAGGCCGCCATGTGCACGGCCATGTGACAGAGGAGCCCAGGACCAGGGGTCGCCGGCAGCCGGCCCCAGAGCGCCACAGTCTTCTGGGAGAAAGCATCGCCTTGATGATGCCTGGATTTTAGCTTCTCCTGGCATTAAAACCATCAGCCAGTAAATTCCCCTTGTTTAAGCCAACCCACTGTATGCTATTTGTTTTAGCAGCTGGGAAACTAAAATACTTTACTGTCACCTTGATCTACAGCTCTGGGGAAGCTTTCAGTTTCTGTAGGGACGTCCTTTTGGGTTATCCCACTCTGGGCTGAAAACCGTACAACTCATCCACTCGTGTAACTTTAAGGAAATCCTCCTGGGTGTAATTTCCACTGCCTCTTGCCTTGCCCTGTTCCAACCCCCCACCTCCACCCACCCCCAGGGCTTGTGTTCTCTGTGTGGTGTCAGCAGCGTGATGGGCTGGGGTATCTCCTGCTCAGATGGTCGCAGTGTGCGATGCTCATGCCGACACCCTGCAGCCATGGAAACTGCAGACCCCAAAGCATGAAAGTGGCTTTCTGAGAACAGGCCAAGAGTTCAGACGAATGGTCTTTCCAGTGATAATTAAAACGCTGTGACTTCAGACTTGGGGTTCAGCAGCTTGTGTGGAAAAGCCCTTGAGCCTTTGCTGTCACATGGCACTCCCACCAGCTGAGGGACAAGGTGGCTTCGATAAGTGAGCTGTGTCCTTGGCGGATGAGGGCAGTGGTGTCCCCAAGCGTGCAGACAGTAAAGGTGTCGGAAGTGTTTGCTGGGGAATCTGACATGTAGATGTCTTTCAGAAAATAGGAAACAAGCTAAGGAATATTTCGGGAATATGAAAGAAAAAAAGAAAATAATATTTCAGCAAATGACTTCTTTTAAAATTCTACATACGGTTTTGATGTGATAGAGACTGATTTGACAAGACAGGTTTTTTGTTTATTTGCTTGGTTGGGTTTTTTGTGGGGGTGGGGGTGGGGCTTAAACAATTGGAATTTATTGTTTCATTGCTTTGGAGGATAGAAGTATTGATAAAGCCATGCCTTTTCCCGGATTCGGTAGCATTCTGGTGGTGGCAGTTCTCCATCATGTGTGGCTCTCTCTCTCCTTACATGTGGTCCTCTGATTTCTGCTACTTCTGGCTTCTCCTTCTGCATCCAATTTCCTTTGCTTATAAGGACCTCAGCCATATTGGATTGTGACCTGCCCTGGTTCAGTGTGGGCTCTCCTTACCTAATAATAGCATCTTCAAAGGTCCTGTTGACAAATGGGCTCACACCCACAGGAATGCAGATTAAAACTTGAATGTGTCTCTTGTGGGACATGGTTCAGTCCCCAAGGTAACTGTGTCCTGAACTCAGACAGGGTAGCATGGAGGCAAGACACTCTCTAGCCTGCAAATTCAGACACACTGGCCCAGTCTTGAGTTTTCCCTAAGTGACCCAGTGATGGGGCTCACATGGCTACTGGTTGTATGGATTGGTAGTTTTCTACTGTGTTATTTTCCTTTGCCTCAGAATGCTCTCAAGTAAAATTTTATCCACAAAAGCAAACAGACAGACCGGTCCACCAATTCGTCTTCCCTCCCTTCGCCAAAAGATCTCTGAAAGGTTCCATGAGGCCTGGGAGAGAGCCTCGTGGTGTTGTGAATCCTGGGGATCTCTAGCTCTCCAGAGCAGTGTGGAGCCAGACACATCCCAGCAGCGTGTGCTCTACCTCCTCGTCGGGTTTCAGTTCAGACCTCAAGGATTTTGACCTCAAATTGTCTCTGTGGTTTGTTAATTTTCTTGGCATATGGTAGGGGCATGTTGGAAGCAATGTGGTTATTTTAGGATATTTGATTTTTTATTCCTTTGTTTTGTTTGAAATATTTTTTGATAAATAAAGTTAACAAAAATAAGGTTTTAAAAAAGAAAGAAGATAGGCACAAATTTGACCTACTACTTGAAATTCTAGAACTGATAAAATGATCTAAAGTGATAGAAATAAAGCCAATGTTAATCTGTGATGCAAAGCATGGTGCTTGACTGAAGAGGTACATGAGGGGACTTTCTGGGGCAACGGAATTGTCTTATATCTCAATGGGAGATATAGTTAGATGGATATATATATGTGTATATATATATATATATATTTGCAAAAGCACTGTGCATAAATCTGTAATTGTATTGTTTATTTTAACCCCAAACTTGAAGCAACGCAAATGTCCGGAAATAGGTGCCTGAATAAATATGGTATATCTGGAGAAATACTGCATATAAAAAGAAAAGAAAATTGAATGACAGAACCTGGGGAATGTGGGTGGGTGATTTGGAAGTGACTAAAGGAAACTTTTGGTAGTCTTATCATGCAGTATATATTTAGCAAAACACATCAAACTGTACACTTAATGTATGTGTTTTATTGTATATCATTTATGAGCCAATAAAGCTGATTTTTAACATCAACCAAAAAAAATCTATGTAGCATTTTTGTAGAAGAAAGACAATTGACTTTTAAAGACTGAGTGAAAAAGAAAATAACTGGAATATTATTTCTTAATTTTTTTCCTAAAAAGTAAGTTCATCTATTCAAAAAAAGGTGTACAATATTAATGTACATCAAGAATACACCTCAAATTCCCATGTCTCAAATGTGCTACAGCAGGACTGAATTTTATGTAGCATCAAGTTTATTTCATAGTTACTTGTGATATAAAAATTGGCATAATTAAGTATTATGTGAGCATGAATGTTATTATACCACATTTTTTGCAATTTCATGTAAAACTCATAGCTGAATGGAAAATGACTACACCTTTGGTTCATGGAGAGTGTGTGGTACTAAAGTAAAATCATATTAGTATAATGTATTATATGCACACACATATACACACTCCCATCCATATACTATACAATATATATGTATATGTATGTGTGTATATGTAAATATATATGTATGTATGTTTGTATAATGTCTTTATACATCTTTATATTTTATGTTGGTTATTTATAAATATATAAATTATGATAGCATAGGTTCAGGATTTAGAACCATCCTGATTTTCTCTTGGCTTTTAGTTATGGATTGAAAGTAATTTAATAGTAACCTTCTGTTCCTTGTACACACACACACATACACACACACACCCCAATTTACCCTCAGGAAATTTTAGCATCCACAACATAGACATGACCCCTGATTTATTTTATTATGTTAGTATTGTGCCAATGAATACAATTTTTGTATTTTGGGAAAAAAATCCATATGCATCACCAGCTGTGCTGGTTCATTTCATGTGTCGACTTGGCTGGGTGATGGTGCCCAGCTGTTGGTCATGCACTGGCTCGCTGTCCCCATGGCCTGCCAGGACAGCAGCAGAAGTCCAGGCCCTGGGGCCGTCCTGGAGGACAGCCTTCAAGGGCGAGGATGGCATTGTAGTGTGCCTGCCCTTTGCAGACTTCTGGCCAGGGCTGAGGCCGTCGTGTGTGACCTTGAGCTGCCCTGTCAGAACCAGAAGGTCAAGCCTGGCAGGACCGGGCATGTCCTTGGTCCCAGACCTGCAGCCCCTGCCCACTGCCTGGTCAGTCCTGCCCTTTCCTTTCGCGAGAGGTGCCCTGTGGGCACAGCTGCTGGTTCACATCTGCAGAGCAGCTGGTCTCTCAGCTTCCCTGCCTGGAGCCCCCGGAGGCCCCGTGGTGGCGACCTTGTCCCTGGACGATGGGGGGTGTCCTAGTTTTCCGGCGGCTTTCACAGATACCATGCAGTGCAATTATTGTTCAGTGCACATGTGTGACACAAAAGCTGGTCGGAGTTGATACTTCCACTTGTCACCCGAGTCAGACGAGCCAATCCAAGGGGTATAGACCAAGCCAGGGTCAAGGCTCCCACCTTCCAGGAGTTCAGACACCTCTCAGCCTCAAAGGCTGGTGGCTTCCTAGAGTCAGCTCTGTGCCGGGCACTGTTTCTCAGTGCTGGGGCTAGAGCCAGGGGTAAGGGCATGTGTGCTCTCATCGTTGTTGTTCCGGATACATGTGCATGTAATGTAGTGGGTGGCGATCTGGAAGCAGAGTGGAGAGCTGCAGAGGAAGGGGCAGGAGTGCAGATGGGAGCTGCAAGGCCTCCCTGAGAAGGCGTCACTGGAGCAGAAACCTGCATGAAGCGATGCCTTGATTCATGTCGCAGGGACAGAGAATAGCAAGTGCCAAGGTCCTGAGGCGGGAGTGTGCTTCACTGGCAGGAAGAATGGCTAGAAGGCCTCCAGCGGGGGCTTCTACAGGGGCAGCAGGGTGTCTCATGAGTGAGTGGAATTCTTGGGGCTTGACTGATCAAGGTTGTCAAATCAGAAGCAGCACCCCCAAGGGAGGTGCCAGGAAATCCCAAAGTTCACCAAACGCTTAAGCCCAAGAGCATCCTTTTCCTTTCTCCTTCCAAGAGCCCCAGTTAGAACCAAACAAACCACTAAACGAATGCACAGGGCAGAAGTTATGTATGTCAGACCCCAAATGAATGGAAATCACTGTCTCACTGTAATTTTCCCGCAGATGTTTTCCTTGGTCCTGAAGAAGTCAGTGATCATAACCAAGTCTAAGGGAGTAATTCTTGATGAACAGTGATGCTTCTTGATTCGCGTGTCCAGGAGCAGGAAGTTGCCATGTGCAGAGCTTTTTTACCTCCTCATCTCTCAGGATCTAGAAGGGCTGGCTCTGGCTGTGCCTGTGACTTGGGAAATATGAGAGTCTCTGTTTCTGTGCTCCCACTCCTGTCAGAGGTGTGAGTGCTCCCACTTGTCCCAGGGGGCTGGGGGTTCCCCTTCCCTGCTGGGCCTGGGGGATCCCACTCACCCTGTGGGTCTGGGGGCTCCCAGGAAGAGGAGAGCATCTGTGTCCTCTGAGAGCATCTGTGCGGGCCCTGAACTCGCACCTGGCCTCCCTGCCACTTGGAGTGGAGGCTGACGTAGCTCCCTGCCTGGCCTGGCCCTGGCGGGGCGCCAGCCCACCATGGTAAATGCTCCAGTGATTGTTCATTACGAAGACTGATTGCTGTTCGGGAGTTTCTGGTGGTGTCTGCTTTCCAGAACGATTTGCGGAAACCTGATTCTGTTCTTTTAAAATAATGGGGCTGCTGGATGATGCTGTACATTCAGCTGTGTGTGTGCAAGTGCGTATGTGTTTGTTTCCCCTTTTCAGTGTTTGCTTCCTGGTTTATCTGTTTTCTGGCTCAGCATTTGGAGGGGCTGGAGAGTTTTGAGTGGGGGTCTCATGGTAGGATCCATGGCCTTGGTTGCTCCCGGTAGCTGGAGCCTGTCGGGGAGGGGTGGGTCCTGGTGTGGATGTTGTAGAGCCAGGAGTCAGCACAGAGCTTGGCTACCCATGTGTGGTGGGTCTTAGAATAAGCAAGAGAGTCCACTGGGCCTTGTTTTTCTCGGCTGTAAGCCAGGTGTAGGATTACCTGTCCAGCTTCTTTCTCTAAAGAACAGGAGGAGCTCAGCGGTCAGGTGGCGAGAGTTTTTGGTGGCCAGGAGTGTCCATGAATGGGAAACTGGACTTGGACCCAGTCCCCGCTCCACACGGTAGGAAGATGGAACCTCAGGGAGGGACTGGGCTGCCACCAGGAGTGGCCAGGAGATGCTGCCACGATGGCAGGTTGTGGGACCATGAGGTGAGCTGGCTCACTCTCACCCTACCTGTGGCAACTCTGTGATCCCCAAATGAATTGGCTGAAGATCCCATGAAGTCCCAGCAACCCCCAAGCTCTGGGGGTGCACAGTGAGCTTGCACCTGGCACCCCAAGTGTGCCTGCTGGGCAAGCAGAAGGGTATGGTGAGACCTTGGGCTGCAGGTGCCTGGGCCTCCCTCGGCTGGACCAGGGTGTACTTGTCTAACTGAGCTTCAGGCACATGGGTGCCCCAGAGGCTTTTTGTTTGGGAACAGGCGACTTCCTGATCTACCACGTGGGTTATTTCCCAGGCCCTGTGTTCTGTTCATACTCGTGACAGTTACAACCTTTCCCTTGCTCATCCACGCTTGGTGCAGCTGAGACACAGATCACTAGACGTGGAGCTTCTTCCGTGAATACCCATCTATCTATCCATATCTCCATCCATCCATCCATCCAGCCAGCCAGCCATTCATCCATCCATTCTTCCTTCCATCCATCAACCATTCATCCATCCATCCATCCGTCTACCCACTCATTCTTCCATGCAGCCTCTTCTGAATTCCTGAGGTAGGTTTTAGGAACACTCTAAGAAAAGATGCAGGCATGTGTCCGCTCACTGCTTTTACCAGGTTGGGGGGAAGGAGGAGTTAGTACACAGATGTGTGAAATGGTAGCTCTGGGGTACAGTAGGAAGGGAATGACAGATTTAGCCTGGCCAATCTCAGAAGGCTTCCTTGAGGAAGGGACCATTATTTTCAGATCTAAAGGATGAGTAGATGCTAACTACATGAAGAGAGAAGAGAAGAGCCTTTAGGCAGCAGGTGCAGTCTGTGCAAAGGCTCTATGGCTGGAGCAGTGACAGTAGTTGATGGAGCATGAGGTTGGAGGGGTGTTCTAGTTTGCTAATGCTGCTGGAATGCAAAACACCAGAGATGGACTGGCTTTTATAGAAGGGGTTTACTTGGTTACACAGTTACAGTCTTAAGGCCATAAAATGTCCAAGGTAACACATCAGCAATCGGGTACCTTCACTGGAGAATGGCCAATGGTGTCTGGAAAACCTCTGTTAGCTGGGAAGGCATGTGGCTGGCATCTGCTCCAAAGTTCTGGTTTCAAAATGGCTTTCTCCCAGGACGTTCCTCTCTAGGCTGCAGTTCTTCAAAAATGTCACTCTTAGTTGTACTTGGGATATTTGTCCTCTCTGAGCTTCTCTGGAACAAGAGTCTGCTTTCAACGGCCATCTTCAAACTGTCTCTCATCTGCAGCTCCTGGGCTTTCTTCAAAGTGTCCCTCTTGTCTGTAGCAAGCTCACTCCTTCTGTCTGATCTTACACAGTGTGCCAGTAATTTAATTCAGACCCACCCAATGGGTGGACTAACACCTCCATGAAAATTATCCAATCAGAGTCATCACCCACAGTTGGGTGTGATACATCTGCATGAAAACACTCAAAGAATTACAATCTAATTAACACTGATAGGTCTGCCCACACAAGACTACATCAAAGACAGTGGTGTTTGAGGGGGCACAATACATTCAAACTGGCACAAGGGGCGATGGAGATTGCACCAGGCTGGGCTCGGAATCCAGGTTAGGAGCTGAGTGATGGAAGAACATTGAAGGTTTTATGAGTGCCTGCAAAGAATAAGATTCCTTTTGTATTCTGAGAGGGCTTTTCTTGGTACAAGTGTAAAGATGGTCAACTGTGCCATGGAGGTGAAGTTAGGACTTAATCCTTCTTCTTCCCCCTTTTCTGAGTTCCATCTTTATGCCTGAGGTCCTCTCAGGTCCTCTGCATGGCTTTTGAAATATTATTGAATGTGTGTCTGGATTTTGGTTCTCTGTGGACATATGGACATTTGTGCCTCCCCAGTGATGAGCTTGAGGTCCTTGAGAAAGAGAGCCATGTCACCGCATTGCCCAGCAAGCAGATAGTAGGTGTGCAGTTGGATGAATGGAGGATGGATGGATGGTTGGGCAGATGGATGGATGGTTGGACAGAGGGGCAGAGGACTAGAGGGTTGGAGGGATGGTTCTTCTGGGAAGGGAGTATGAATGGATGGACAGATGGATGAATGATGTTTCTTTTGGGATGGGGACACTCCATCAAGTCAGACCTGGGTTTGAGTCATTTTTCTACCACTTCATGGCTTTTTATCCTTGGGAAAATTACTCAGTTACTCTCAGCATCAATTTCTTCATCCATAAAATGGAGCTAAACATGAGCATTGTGAGGAAAAGCCTGCCAAGTGTGTTGTAAAGTGTTAAATGTCACATGAGGGCAATTGGGTGTCATTATTGTGCTTGACAGACCCTGCAAGCTATGGGGGCAGGACACAGCACAGCACAGACCATTCCCTCCCCTCCCCCTCAGTCACTTGGCTTCAAGTGGTAGGCTGATTTTGTCTGAAATGTGTTTGCGTTCCAGGGTGAGTTTTCAGAGCTTGCTGAGTATCTTGTGCCGTAAATAACCACCTGGCCAAAAATGGATCATGCCCCTAGTATTTCTGCCAGATTTCTGCTTGAAAGATTAGCTCCTGCCAGCCCACATGCACCCTGCAGTTTCTGACATAAGTAACTCCCTCCTTGCCTTTTCATCTAAGATGTGGAGTGTGATAAGAGCATAGCATGGGTGCTGTGCTCACCCTAAAGGAAAGCCTGCGCTGTATGTGCAGAGATCCTTGACTCGGAGGAGCTCCAGTGGACTTTTTGCCCTTGGGCCCCCGCAAGCTGGGTGCTGCTTGGTTCCTGGGGAAGAGGAGGGATTTCTAGGCTTAGCAGCAGCAGGGTGTTGGGAGATGCTAGCTTGTGAGCCAGAAAAAGCTGGATTCCAGCCCTGTATTAGTTTCTCAGCTGATAAAATGAATACCATACAATGGGTAGCCTTGACAATGGCAGTGTATTGGTTCACAGTTTCAGAGGCTGGAAGGCTGGCTTCCTCCCGGGGTTGGTATCTTCTGGCCGGCCCGCAGTCTTTGAGGTTCCTTGGCTTTTCTGTCACAAGGCATTGCATATGGCAGTGTCTTCTTTCTCTTTTGGTCCATAGACTTCCAGCTTCTGGCTGCTCCCTGGTGCTTTTGCTTCTATGACCAATTTCATCTGCTTATAAGGACTTCAGTCATATTGGGTTAAGGATCACCCTCATTCAGTTTGGGTACCTTAACTAATAACATCTTAAAGCGTCCTATTTACAAATGGGATCCCACCTATAGGACCAGGGCTTCAGATTTGAACATGCCTTTTATGGGGGATATGATTCAGTCCCTGTGCCAGTTTGAAGGTATTATGTCCCCCAGAAAAAGCCACGTGCTTTGATGCAATCTTGTGGGGCAGACTTTTAGTGCTGATTAGATTGGAATCCTTTGAGTATTTCCATGGTGATGTGACCTACCCAACTGTAGGTGATAACTCTGATGAGATAATTTCCATGGAGGCGTGGCCCCACCCATTCAGGGTGGGTCTTGATTGCTGGAGCAGTATATAAGCTCAGACAGAAGGATCAAGCTTGCTACAGCCAAGAGGGACACTTTGAAGAATGCACAGGAGCTGCAGATGAGAGACAGTTTGAGGGCGGCCATTGAAAGCAGACTTTTGTTCCAGAGAAGCTAAGAGAGGACAAACACTCCAAGAGCAACTATGAGTGACATTTTTGAGGAACTGCAGCCTAGAGAGAAACGTCCTTGGAGAAAACCATTTTGAAACCATAACTTTGGAGCAGACGCCAGCCATGTGCCTTCCCAGCTAACAGAGGTTTTCTGGACACCATTGGCCATCCTCCAGTGAAGGTACCCGATTGCTGATGTGTTACCTTGGACACTTTATGGCTTTAAGGCTGTATGTGCAGAGATCCTTGACTTTATAACCAAATAAACCCCCTTTATAAAAGCCAATCCATTTCTGGTATTTCGCAGAATGGCAGCACTAGCAAACTGGAACACCATCAATTAGTGTGATTGGGCATCTCACTCCCTTCTCAGATGTTGTTCCCTCATCTGCAAATTGAGAATAAAAATATTCAGCTCTCAGGCTATTGTCTGGGTGAAAAGAGCCAGTTTCTGCAAATCATTAGTGGAACATCACAGCTCCTGGTAGCTGATGCCAGCTCGTAGCTCATCACTCGGCATCCCCGCTGGATGGCTCTGTCTCTTCTTCTCCACTCTATACTTGGCACATCCGCCCATGGCCACAGAAGCCACCCAGGCTCATGCACTCCTCCTTTCCTGTCTAACTGGACCTCAGCCAGTCCTTACATTCTGTTCCTACTTCCCTCCTGTTCTGTCGTCACACCGCAGCTGGAAGGATCTTCCTCCTCTGGTTGGCAGTTTCCTGTCACATTGGCCTAGAAGCACTAGCTCTTCACCCTGGCCGCAGGCTCCCATGGCCTGGCCATCTTGTTCCAGTTGAGGTGCCTCCCCCTTCCCCACTCCCCAGCCACTCTGCCTTTGTTCTGTTTGTGGAACCACCCTGTGGCAGATTGAACCATGCCCCCCACAAATTCAAGTCCTGCCTGCAGCCCTGTGGGCATGACCCATTTGTAAGTAGGGCCTTTGAACATCCTATAAGGTGAGGCCAAACCAAATCAGGGTGGGCCTTAATCTGGCATAACTAGGGACTTTATAAGCAAAGAAAACTGGAAACCGTTGTAGGAACGAGGACATAGAAGATGAGCGGCCATGAGGCAGGCACAGAGACTGTCTGCTACAAGCCGCCACGGGCACGCTGTAGGCTTTGGAGCCCGGCGGATACTTGAGTCTGGACCTCTGGCCTCCGAACTTGTGAGCCAGTGAATTCCTGTTGGGTAACCCAGTCGGTCTGTGGCATTGGTCATAGCAGCCCTGGCAAGTGAAGACACCCCAGACTTTTCTCCTGACACTTTGGGCTTCTGCACTTGCTGTCTGCTCTGCCTGGAAAACCTCTGAGCACTGGGACCCTCTGTGGAGGCCTCCACAGCCTCCTTCTGCAGGGTACCCCTGTCTCCTGCACGTCCAACCACACATGGGCCTCGTGGTGCTTCACCTGGGGGGAATGAAATCACATCTCCCTCTGCTGCGAGCCAGACTCATCTCAGGGACCGCTGGGCAGGGACCGTCCAACAAGGCCAGTGCTTGGCTGGCCGGCAGTCTTTGGGGTTTCTTGGCTTTTCCGTCACATGGCAATGCACATGGCGGTATCTTCTTTCTCTTTCTCGCAGCTGTTACCTGTGCAGTGTGTCCTTGATGGTCCTGCTCAAATCTGTTGAGTCTCACTGTCTACTTTCAGCACCGTTGGGGCTGTAGTGAGTTTACTCATTCCTGTTGTCCTCTACTGAGCCTCTGGTTCTTCACTTTGCTTGGTGTGGTGAGCAGTGTCAAACCAGATCTCAGGCTGAGACCGTGTACCTCTCTCCTTTACCCTGTCTGATACACTTTGTCATACTCACCAGTATCAGCAGTTGCCTTGTTCATTGTATGTGCCTTCTACCTCCAGTGCCCACAGCCCCCAAACCACGAGTGCAGGAATCGGCTCTGGCTTGTTCGGGAATCGGGCCGCTGGAACAGCAGAGCTCGCGGTGGTGGCATTGGGTAGGTGCTCAGTCAATGCGCATTGAGGGAAAGAATAAAGAGTGTGCATTAGTATTCTGAGTGTGACTAACAGTGATGAGTGAAGAGTGTGATTGTGTTGAAAGGGGAAGTTTGGGGTCGTGTGTATCACTGGAAGGAAAGATGAAACATGGGGCTGTGTGACATAGTGAGGTCCTATTGTGGATGCTGCCTGTGCTTAACTGTACAAATAAGAACGTTCTTACGTGATCTAGAACAAACACGTGTCACTGTTAGAAGGTGTTAGTAATAGGGTGGTATATGGGAAAGATACAATTAAATGCAAACTAAGGTCTATAGTTAATAGTAACATTGTACTATTCTTTTATCAACTGTAGCAAAGTTATTACTCCAAAGTTAAACATCAGTAATAGGAGGTCTGCAGGGTATGGTTTTTTTTTTTTTTCCTGGAGAAATGAGAATGTTCTCAAATTGATGGTGGTGGTGACTGCATAACTATGTGATTATGACAAGACCATTGAGAGTAAACTTTGGCTGGATTGTATGGCGTCTATAAAACTGGTTAGAAAAGAGCCACACGTGCACACACATACACAGTGTGTGCCTGACGGCAGCCAGCTCACCGGGCCCTCCTTTTATCTCAGGGACCTTGTCTGAAATATGGGGCACCTTTGTCTCAAGATTTCTGGGAAGATCACGTTGATAACGAATGTGCTGGGAAGAAGGATTACAGGGAGTAGAAACCATACGTGGACTGTTCCTGAGAACAGCAGCAACAGGGGCAAGTCGTTGTTTT
>PVKY010008627.1:0-13911 GCA_004027775.1 Bradypus variegatus
CATGGACCACCGTGGCTGGGGCACCTGTGATCAGGACCTCACTACAGGGACTTATCTTGTATGTCTTCACCCTGTTTCTTGTTAACTAATGTCTCCTCCACAAACAAGTAGAGGGTCAGGAGGCTCCAGCTCATGTATGTCTGCTGAACTCACAGCAGGTGCTCAAAAAATACTGACTGAATAGTGAGCAGCATCATGAAAAGTACAAAAATGATGTTTTTTACATTTCCATGGAAGCTACTTAAAAATCGAGGCCCTTTTACCAAGATAACATTTGTGCTAATGACTTTGAAAATTGGTCTGGATCCAAATACTGTAATTCACTGGAGGGCCCCAAGATGACTGGCAAAAAACTCCTTCTACCCTTTCTGTGGGCCAGAGGCACCTGGGGTGTCTGAGGATCTCCTCCTCCACCTCCAGGGTCATCCCTCGGATCAGTGTCAATGTTGGCACCAACATGCCTGGTCTGCAAGTTGACACAGGTGTGTGTGTGGGGGGGGCAGTGGGGGAAACAGGAAAAGCCAGCCCTGCTGCTGCTCCTAGCAGCTATTTAGAGCCAGCTGATCATTTCATAGAGGCACAGAATGTGAGCAATTAAAGGGATTTCTAGGGAGGCTCAGGGAACTCTTTGTAGCTCAACACCTCATTCTGCAGACGTGCTTGGAATCAGGGCCACACCTGGGTCAAATCTGGTTGTCCTGACCCTCACGCCAAGGCTCTCTTCACTCCCTCCTCATGCTTCAGTTTGCTACTGGGGATTGTGACGGAGCAGGGGAGATGCCCTTCTGTCATCATTCCAGGGAATGTGCGATCATGGGCCACCAGCCAGGACTCAAAGACGTCATTTCTGACACACCCACATCTTTCCCAAGGCTTTATGTGAACCCTCAGATAAGGAAGGAGGCGTGCTCCTCGGGTTCCCAGCACAGATTTCCCCACCTTGCTTAATAGCCAACACTGCAGACCAATAGGTCCTCCAGCCAGGAAGTCCTTCTCAAGGTCTAATTAGAGGCTCTGTTGCTGTGGTGCACATTCATTTCCTGTTCTTGGCACTTCTGCGCAAACAGAAAAGAAGTGCTTGCTCCTGACCTCATACAACCTTTCATGTGTTTTAAGCACTCTTTCTTGAATGCTGAAACTCATGCCAGCACCTGGAAATGTTTTCTAAATGCACTGTTGTTGCACTCTCTTATTTCAGGTGCTTTCCTCTTGATTAGCTCCATGCATTTCCCTCATTACAATAAAACGCTGGAAACTATTCCAACATCCTATCTAAATGACTATGCGATGGTCCAGCTCTGTAGAAAAGTGGTTTCCAGGATGCCAAATAATCCAAAATTCAGCTGACTCTCAACTGCTGGCAGGTGAACGGGCTCCCTGGACTTCCATAACTCATTTCCTGCTGCGGACTCTCGAGGCCTCCACTCTACCAGCTCACAGAACTCAGTGTACCCAAGACTGCCACCACTTGGTCCCTCCAAAAGGGTTCAGAGAAGGCCAGAGTTTTATTTGTTATTGTTATTGTTAACATGAATTAAAATAAAACAAAATGAGGAGGGAAGCCTGTTGCAGGTAAATAAACAACCGTGCGGAGGCATGGTCTGGGACTCACCCCACTGAGTCCCCTGGACAGACAGCAGGACCACAGTGTACTCCTGGGCCCTAATTTCCTGTGCAAGGTATGGCCAAGGTGGAGGGAATCAGGGGGAGCCAGCCAACCCAGTCTCGATTTAGCCTCAGTTTCCCTGTGAAACTAACTCCCCCCACTGCTGACTGTGAGTTAGTTGAGATCCCCCATCCTCCCAGCGGCCCTCAGAATGCTCAGCCAGGTTGGTGTGGCCGGAGCAAAAGGGCCTCCTTGGGAATGACCACCATAGACTGGGGATGGGCCTGGGCCTGGGCCTGGGCCAACACAGTGCAGCCACAGGTGTTGTTATTGAGCACCTGCACTGTGCAAGGCCCTGGGCCAAGGGCAATATAGATGTAGAGCCAGCCCTGGTTCCCATCCTAGGGTCAACAAGCTGGTGGAAGGGCTAGGAACACCCTGACCATGACATGAGTTAGTGTGAGGGTGTCGGCCTGGATGAGCGGGGGCAGTGAGGAGGCCAGTCGGGCATGCCACGGGGCTGATGGGTATCTCTGAGAGGTAGCCCTTCACTCCTGCAGCAGGTGGACCAGGCTGAGGGAGCCTGAAAGGATGGGAGGGCCAGCATCCATCAGAGCTGGACCTAGCACATGCTCTCATCAACAGGCAGCTCCTTGGTTCTGCCCTCCTGTGCTGGTTTAGATGTATCATGTCCCCCCAAATGGCATTATCTTTGATGCAGTCTTGTGTAGGCAGGAAACGTATTGGCGTTGATTGGGTTGGAGACTTTTGATTAGATGTTTCCGTGGAGATGTAATCACTCAACTGTGAGTGAGATCTCCCACTGGATAATTTCCATGGAGGTGCGGCCCTGCCCATTCAGCTTGGGCCTTGATTAGTTTCCTGGAGCACTATATAAGCTCAGACAGAAGGAGCCAGCTTGCTACAGCCAAGAGGGACACTTTGAAGAAGGCACAGAGGCTGAGAGAGGAGCTGCAGATGAGAGACAGTTTGAAGACAGCCATTGAAAGCAGACTTTTGTTCCAGAGAAGCTAAGAGAAGAAAAATGCCCCAAGAGCAACTCAGTGACATTTTTTTAAGGATCTGCAGCCTAGAGAGGAATGTCCTGGGAGAAAACCATTTTGAAACCAGAACCCTGGAACAGACGCCAGCCAAGTGCCTTCCCAGCTAACAGAGGTTTTCCGGATAACATTGGCCATCATCCAGTGAAGGTACCTGATTGTTGATGTGTTACCTTGGACACTTTATGGTTTTAAGACTGCAACTGTGTAACCAAATAAATCCCCTTTTATAAAAGCCAGTCCATTTCTGGTGTTTTGCATTCTGGCAGCATTAGCAAACCAGAACACCTCCCTCCATCAGCAAGCCTTTCCAGGACAGGCTTTACTCGTGATGCAGCCACTTAAGGGGTACTCATGGCTCTGGATCCCTCTAGCAGAGAGAGTCAGAGGACACCTGCTTCAGGCAGGGAAACTGGAGGTTCAAGGTGAGACCCAGGGTGAGTGCTCCCACAGGCCAACTCGCCACCACCCATCTCCAGGCGTGAGGCAGGCTCTAAACGGTCACCCAGGGCGAGGGAGGAAGGGGAGGACGAGTGGAAGGACAACCCATTCTCGGCCCCCGGGAACCCTATCAGGAGTGATGGGAGAACAGGACCAGAGGGAAAGGACAGGGAAAGGGGCAGGAAAAAGTGATAAGGGGGTGTGGGGTGGAGAAAAAAGAACTCTCCACTGGAAATTTCCAGATGCAGTCATCAACTAAGCAAATAACAGAGCTGGTATTTCTGTCTCTAGTTTACAAGCCTCTACTGTCCCCTATGCAGGAACTTCAACCCTTCCCTGGAACCCTCTCTCAGGTTCTTATCCCCCAACATCCAAGTCCACCTTTGACGCTTAAGAGTTAAAGGAATCTTCATATCGGAAACCCCAGAATAACTTGCAGAAATTGGAGGCTGTGTCCTTGATGTGCCAAGCCTTAGGCAAAGGACTCGAGGGGTTTGGGGAGTATAAAACTGGCTCCCTGGCCAGGGAGGGGCAGTGCAGTGGCAGGGACAAGAGACCTCCACAGAAGGACACTTACTAAAGCAAGGCCAGGTAGAAGTGCTGGTGGGAAGGAGACAAGCAGCCAGCCTGGTCCCTGCAGACCCGAGACCTGGGTTCAAGTCCCAGGTTGGCCAAGTCGGTGCACCCCAATGGGCCTCAGTTTCCCCAGCTGTAAATAGTGTGGGGGAGCAGATGGACCCTTGGAGGCCATTGAGTCCCCTTCTGGTTTTCACACGAGGAAGCTGAGACCCGAGGAGGAAAGGACTTGCCAGCAAGTTTGCGCAGAGCAGAAATCAGAGCCCAGGACTCCTCCTGCCCCACCAGGGCTCTTACCATAGCCTCCTACCTAACCCGAAAACATGCCTCAGGCAAGGTGAGAAAGCTGCCCAGGGCAGCTGGGCCCCCACACCACAGTGTGGCACAGCCCTGCAACCAAAAAGGATGCCTGAGCTGAGGCTGCTGACCCTCTTCCCTCAGAACACAGTAGAGAAGAGCTGGTTCACTCTGCAACATGGGACTGAAGTCAGACACCAGCAAGTGGTCCCGGGGCAATGGGTGAGCGCAGCTGCTTTAAACTCAGGGGTACACTATGCAACAGGCCTGGAGGACTCCTTTCATCTCTCTGGACAGGTGTGGTCTGAGGCTAGGCTGGGGCTGGGGGTGAATGCTTCTTTTGGGACTTCTAATCCCACCATCTCCCATGAACGGAGATGAGGTATCATGGAGAAAAGCTGGACAACTGGGGGTTGCATGGAGGGTGGGCTGAGGGTCACCCAGTGATGGCCCTCAACAAGCAGCTGCTTCCGTTCCTTCCCAGCCACACGGCCAACACAGGAGGCCCCTCGGCATCTCACAGGCAAGCAGGCAGGACAGAAGCGGTGGGCTCTAGCCTGGCACCTGCATGGACAGTAGATGGGGGAAAATGGACAGGCCTGTGGCATCCCACAATCTGCCCTTCCAGGCCCTCTGAGGACCGGGTCTGATGTGGTCTCCAAAGGGTTCCCCCACCAGCACCAAAATCCTAGAAGCCCATTGTTTGTGAGATTCATCAATGTCGATGTGTGAACCCCCAGTTCATTCATTTTACTGCTATACATGAGTCCACTGTAAGGATATCCCACAAATCTTTCATCCATTCTGCTCTCAGTGGACATTTGAGCTGTTTCCAGAATTTTATTATTATGAACAATGCTGTTACCAAAAAGAAACCTTATGACTCAGTTGTTTAGAAGAGGGAGAGTTCGACTGTAGACTGGGTATTCAGGAAGAGCTTTCCAGAGAGGCAGGCCACACCTCACCCTCCCATTTTCCTGCTCTTTCATTATCACCACCTCTCGGGAGGGCCATCGTGTGCCAGCCCAGGAACCCGGAGAAACAAGACACGTGACCAATCCCGGGCAGAAAGTGGCGCTGCTTCCCTACCTGCTGTGGTGGGGCTCGGCCTCGGGAGAAGGAGCAGCCGCTGTCCAGCTGCTCGCTGCAGTCTGCTGTCCACTGCAGGGGAGAAAAGGAGCCATCAGGGATGGCAGGACGCACGGGCTCACCCTCCCCATCTGGCCTCCCCGGGCGTGGCTCTGCCTTTCTGCAGAAGAGCAAGCTCTGCCAGTACAACATCCAACTCGGACGTTTCCAGGGGCAAACACTTCCCTGCTGGCAGGTCCAGGCAAATGCTTCCCTCCTCACCTAAGACCACCACAGTGCCAAAGAGCCAGCTACATTCCAAAGTCAATCAGACAGGACAGGGTTATTCTGAGTTTTGGAAAACCAGCATGGCTGACTGCCTGACCTAGCTACAGTGTCCAAGGGTGTGTACCGGCATGGCTGGGACTGGGGGTGAGGCATGTGTGTGTGTGCATCCTCCTGTATGCCCAGCTCCGAAAGACAATGGACCTGTATACTGACGGGACAGCCTGGCACTGGGGGAGAGCCCCAGACTGGCAATTGGGAGCCCAGCTCAGAGGGCTAATGTGCCCCAAAGTGGAGTCTGATGACTGCCTGCATGAGAATCCCCCAGAGTCTGCTCCCAGGAACTCCCTGGGCCCCACCCCCAGCCAGTGAATCAGAATCTCAGGGCAGAGCCTGAGTATCAGCATTTTGACAAGCTCCCCAATCGATCCACCAGGAGTTTGAGAGCCACCAAAATCCACGTGTTCTCCCAGGCTGCATTTTCTTATCCATAAAATGGGGACAGCAATGCTGGGCCACTCTGCCAGGCCGAGAAGCAGGAACTTTGTAAACTGTGAACACACTGTGTCAGTATCAAGCAGTAGTCTATATGGCTCCTCTGTGAAGTGCTATCTAGCTCCCCAGTGGGGTTTTATTGCGTTGAACGTTAGCTGGCCTCGGGCTAACATTCTGAACATTGACCTTAGCCAGCGCCCTGCATGATATATAAAAGGCAGAGGGAGCCCAGTCTCTGTGTGTTCCCTGTGCCTAGTTACAAACGTTAGTGAGTGTGGATGGCTCCAGGCCAGCACGGTCCTGGTTTTCTAAAACCTTGGTTGGACACGCCCTCCTGACAATGGGTCAAGGGCATGACCTTCGCACAGAAAGGAGTTCTTTTTTTACAATGTTGATGACATAAGCAGGGTATAAATGTACTCTAGAGCCGGGCTGTCCAATGGAAATGAAATGAGAGCCACAAATAGGAGTATGTATGTATTAAATTTTCTGGTACCAAAATTTTAAAAATATAAAAAGAGACAGTTGAAATTAATTTTAGTGATATATTTTACTGAACCCAGTGTACCTAAAATATTAGCACTTCAACATGTAATCGATGTAAAAATTAATAATGGGATAGTTTACCCTCTATTTGCCATCCTAAGTCTTTGGAATGCACTGAGTGCCTCCCAATTTGGAGGAGCCACAACTCGAGTGATGAAGTGCCACATGTGGCTAGTGGCTGCCATATGGGATAGAATTGGGCAAAGTAGGGTTCCAGTCCTGGGCAAGCTGCCCTCAGGACCACTTCTCGCCTGTTCCTGCTCTCAGACACAGAGGGGGTGAGCCCTGCAGACTACGGTTCCCGGCTCCCATGTCAGCTGGCTTCTGGCTGGGTTCGGCAGGTGGGAGATAGGAGGATGGAGACGGCACCACCAGCCGTGACTAGTTCTCCTTTGTGGCTTTGGACCTCACCTGACAGGCTCTCTGCTGCAGGACTCTGACCCTTGCACCTCAGCCCCAAAGGTCTCTTGTTGCTGGCCTCTGGATTCTGTAGCTCTCAGCTCTTCCATCACCTGGGTACCCAATTCCCTGGATTAAGTTCCCTCTGTTTGGATATTTGCAGTCTCAAAGTACCTCCCCACAAATATTTATTCATTTCAAAAGGAAAAATAGTAACTTTACGGTGGAGAAATCCATCAGATACCACCGTAACAGTGACGGAGTTTAATGTCATCAGTGATAAACATGAGCACGCTGTGCTCCCTGATACAGTGCATGGAGGACACATCACTTCTTCCCCAAAATGCATAACCTCAATCCAATCACAAAGAAACATCAGGCAACCCAAATGAAGGACATTCTACAAAATAACTGACCGGTACTCTTCAAAAGCATCAAGGTCATGAACAACAAAAGACCAAGAAACTGTCACGGATTGGAGGAGAATAAGGAGATGACAATTAAATGAAAATTTGGATCTTGGAACACAAAAATTACCATGGGAATACTGGTGAAATCCAAGTAAAGTTTCTAGTTAATAGCATTGTGCCAATGTTAATTTCTTAGTTCGGACAATTGTATTATGAAAGTGTAAGATGTTACTATTAAGGGAAGCTGGATGACAAATGTATGGAAATACTTGGTACTATTTTTTGCACCTTTGTAATAAATCTAAAATTATTTCAAGATAAAGATATAAATAGGGCTATATATATATATAGATAAGTATAATGTTTAAGCTACTGTTAAACAAAAATCCCTCTGCTTTATATACTTGGAGTGGTTGCTCCTTTCCTAGCTGGAGCCCAATTGAGAGGGTGGAAGGAGCTGTGGCAGTGGGGACCACACTGGCTGGGGGGCTTCTCCCCTCCCAGGCATCCCAGGGAGAGTGCACAGGGGTCGGCAGGGTCCTGGCAGGGCGGGGCCGGCAGCCAGATGGTGCCTCCTAACAAGCATGGCGCAGGGGCCACGGATCACGCCAGCTCCCCTGCTCGGTTCCCTTTCAGAGAACAGGCCCAACGCTGCTGATAACACCGCTCTGCTTCGTCAAAGGTCATCCTTGACTTTAGACCCACCAACCAAAAGACAAATCCCGAATGCCTTCTGTGTGGGACACACAACACAGCACTTCTGTTTCCTAGGATGTGAGGTGTTCATAACGCTGTGCAAAGAGAGCAGCAGGTGGCAGCTAGGATGAAGGGGGGCTTGCGGCAGGGATGTTAGGGAAAGCTCCGTGGAGGTGGCAGACGGGGCAGCCAGGGAGGACAGATGGGCAACCCTGGATTCCCGGAGAAGAGTGAGCCCGTGTACACGAACCAGGGCAGTGGGAGAGAAGGGTGGACCCCAGGCCAGCTTCAAGCAGGTCACCATGAGCGTGACCATCAGGCCAAAGAGGTTAGACTTTCCCTGTGAAGATGGGAGTGGGAAGGTTTCTGCTGGGGGAGGGCCTATCAGAGCTCTGCTGAACTGGCCCAGTGGGTAGAGACAGACATGAAGAAATGGATCCCAGAGCACGGAACAGACAAGCAGCAGGTGAGGTGGGGGCATCTACCTGTGGGAAAGCAAGCAAGATGCACTAGTCCACAGCAAAGCCGTTCCAGAGAAACACGGAGGCCAAAGTGTGATTTGTCACAGAGACTGTGGTCCTGCTTGACAGCTTTTGTGACACCAAGCTGTAGCCACTGGGTTTGTGGCTACAAATCCTCTCCCTCAATTTCCCTCCCCTAATCCCACCAGACAAGCAGCAACCCCAGGGACAGCCTGTCCACCTGCGGCTGCCCAGCTCACCTTGGCTGGGGTCAGGTGTTTGTTCCCTGGGAACTCGCCCTTCCATTTCCCAAGGGTCTCCCCCTCTCTGCTGGGACTCGGCCCCTGTCTGCCTTCTTTCTTCTTGTCCTGCAGCCACTGCCTCCTGCCTCCCCTTTGCCTACTTCTACAACAGCCTTCTCTGAGCCATTGCCTGGAAAATCTCCAGGCACAGTCCTTCCCTGGAACCTGACGTGATCTAGAAGCTGATTCTAGAAGCAGAAGGAGGGTCCCACCTCTCCAAATCCTCTCTTCAACCGACTGTGGCCCCTTGCCTGAAATCCCACCCGTGGGGCACCTCTCCTTCAAGGGAAACTGGCTCACAGCTTGGAGCCTCCTTGTCATGCAAGTCCTCCGCGTGCCTGAGGGTGGGGTTGCAGCCGAGAAGGTTATCAAACAGAAAGAGGCAGCAGAAGTGGGAAATTTTTATACATGGAATGATGAGCATCGAGGCTCTGGATTTAACTGTTGCTGCTATAATTTATTTCTTAATTTTAAAATATGAAACAAACATGGTACTGGGTTAGGATTTAATAAACAAGATGTTTATTCTACTATTGTCTGCTTTTATCAGTACATTTGAAATACTTCACAATTAAATAATTAAAATGCATTATCAGTCATTTGCACCCAGGCTGGATGGTATTTTTATGAACAGACTATGTGATGGGCAGGGGGAGGCCAGGAGGGCATGGAGCACTCAGGGAGGAGGAGGGAGAAGGAAAAGCACAGCAGGGGGAGGCCAAAGGGGCTGAAGGTAACCTGGGCCCATCTTCCAGCGCTTTCTAAAGCTCCCTCCACAGGCTTGTCCTACCAGACACCAAAGCACATTCCAAGCCTAACAAATAGATCATGAGATCGAGCTTCTTCCACAAACAAAATAAGGTACAAATGGGGACCAGAATGTGATAAGAAGAGTGCTTTAAATGTGTGTGTGTGTGGGGGGGGGTGGTGACTCATCCATAAATTCTTGGTACTGAGATAAATGGCTAAACATTGAAAAAAAAAGCTCATAGATTTCTACCTCATACTATCCCTGGGAAACAAATTCCAGGCTGATTAAAATCTCAGATACCAATTTAAAACTATGTCAAAATTTAAAACTTCTGTGTGGTAAAAGAAACCAAGAACAAAATTAAAGACAAGTGAGAGTCATCTTATAACATATAATGAACACAGGACCAACTATCAGAATAAAGAAGGACTTCATTAACTCCAGGTGCTGTTCAAAGCTCTTTATATCTATTAACATTTATTCCTCCCAGCCACCTAAGCACACTTACTATCCCGACTTTGCAGATACAGAAACTGAGGCAGAGAGGGTTAAGTAACCGACCCAGGGTTAAACCAAAAAGTGGCAGGATGAGCAAAGCAAAGGGCATAAATAGGTATTAATTCAAAGAACCAATAAAAATGACTGATACTAAATGCAACATGTGATCCTGGATTAGACCTTGAACCAGATTTTTTTTTTTTTACTATGAAGGATATTATTGGGGAAAATGGTTAAATATAAGATCTGCATATTAAATAATAGTATTCTATCAATGTTGGTTTCCTGCACTGTTGTTATGTAAGACAATGTCCTTGTTCTTAGGATATACCCATTGAGCGTTTAGAGATAGAAGGATATCATGTCTGCAAATTACTCTCAAATGGCTCAGAGAAAATGTACATATGCCCCTACAGACGGCGAGAAAGCAAATGTGGTAAATGTTAGCTATGGAGAATCTGGGTAAAGGATATGCAGGAATTCTTTATACCATTACCGTAATTTTTATGTATGCCCGACATTATTTCAAAATGAAATATTTTAAAAGTTATTTTTTCCCAGAGTTTCTTAACCAAGGGGTCATTTTGAAAGTCTGCCCTCCCCCCACAGCTTCTGAATGGGCAGGGGTGCGGTGGGACGGGCCGCCAGCCCCAGGGGACAGGCCAGCCAGGCTGGGACCACGGCTCTCGGCTCTCGCTCACTGCCTCCCTTCCCCAGAGAGGGTCCTGAGGCTGACATCCATGTGACCTCCTCACGGCCGCACGGAGCCCACCCTGGGAGGGCAGGACTGCGATCCTGCCACCTAATGACGCGCACTTGTCAAGGACAGCACCAGGTCGGACAGTGTCTTTTATCCGGGGAACATGGCTCGCTGAAGAGGAGGGGAGGAAGGCAAAGGTGGGGGGCCTGAGATGGGCTGGCTGCTCACGCCCCGTGCACAGGGACACTCCACAAAGCCTTGGGTGTAACGTGGAGAGGATGCCACCAACAGGCTGGGTTTTAAGAGAGGGACAAAGGCTTTTTTCTTTCTCTCTTCAAAAAAAAAAAATAAACCACAACTTTCCAGTTGTGGAAACGTAGTGATTAGGAGCCTGAAGCAGAGAATCTTGAGCTCATATCCCTGCTCTGCTACTTACTCCATAACCGTGGGCAAGTCACTGCATCCCAAAGACTCAGTTTCCCTCACCTGTAAGAACCTTCCAATAGAAGTTAAGTGTATGGCACCTAGAGCCTAGTTCAAACTCTAGTCTTGCTACATACTTGCTGTGTGACCTTGGGCAGCTTATTAAACCTCTCTGTGCCTCCCTTTTAAAATGACACTAATAACAGCATCTTCGTCATAGAGCTGTTATGAAGAGTAAATGAGTTAAAATGTGAGAAACACTTAAATTAGTCACCTTTATTAGTTCCTCCTCAAGTCTGTTTCAACCTCTTAACTTATGGCTCAATCTTTGTCCCTCTTCTCTGAACTCACTCCCTGGGCTTAAAATACTACCCATATGCTAAGTACAAATATAGGTCTCCAACTCAGTCCCCTCCTCTGAATGCCACCTTTGCATATTTAACCAATCTCTCTGCTAAGACACCGGATACTGTCTTAAACCGTTTGTGTCTAAAACTAAACCCTTGATCTTTGCTCCCCAAAGCTGCTCTCCTGGAGTCTTCTGCCTCTCAGTTCTGGCAACTCTATCCTTCTGGCTGTTCAGGCCAAATTCCTCAGGGTCATTAATTAGAAATTCATGTTGTCTGTACTTTCCAGGTGTATCTAGCATCCGACTGCTTCTCATCACCTCCGCAGTGCCCTCACTGGCCCAAGTCACCCTCACCTCTCACCTGCACCCATGAAATAGCCTCCTCGTCTTCCTATGGCATCCAGAGGGATCCTATTTAAACTTCCTTTGCTCCAAACCCTCCAGATCATCCTGCGTCATTTAGAAAGAGCCAGCGTCCTCACCAGGGCCTACACGACCCTACAGGCTCAACCCCTGCACTCCCCGTTGCTCACTCTGCCCCAGCCAGCTGGCCTCGTTGCTGTTCCCCAAAGCCAGGCCCGCTCCCCCCAGCAGAGCTCGGAACCTGCCATTCCCCTGCCTGGCACACTCGCTCCAAATGGACTCAATCCCTTACCCCCTTTCAATCCTGGTTCAAAAATCCCCTTCTATATCTTTGTTCTCAGGAAATGTATAAGGAATTAAGTGTTCAAGGAATGTGATGTACACAACCTACTCTCAAATGTTTAAAAGATAGATATAGATACTTAGATGATAGAGAATAGAGAGAGAGAGACAAAGAACGATATGCAAATGTAGCCAAAGGGTAAAAGTTGGTGGCTCTGGGTATCTGGGTGGGGGGTATGTTGGAGTTGTCTGTATGGGTTTTGTATTATTTTTGCAACTATCCTGTAAGTTTGAAGTTATTTCAAAATAAAACGTGTTTTTTTTTAAACAACTATCTACAAAAAGTCTTGCAGTTGGAGTAATTTTGCTAATTACAATATTTATTGATTATATAGATCCTTCCTGTTGGGTTTTGCTAAATGGGCTTGTCTTTCAAAAAAGAAAAAAAAAAGCCCCCCTTCTAAACAAGCCCCTGGACAGCCCAGCACTCCACTCCCGCAGGCTCATCACCTTCTGACAACCTGCTTACTTCTTTGTTTACGCTGTTTTTTCTAACCAAAAAGAAAACACTACAAGGATGGGAATCATGGTCGAGTCTGTTTACAATTGTCCCCAGAGCTCAGGACAGAGCATGAATGAATAAAATGATAGCCCCAATTGTATTTAACTATTTAGCCAAGAGTAACTGGCAGAATAAGAGGCAATCGAAATAATTATACTTGATGCTAAAAACCACCAAACAATGTCTATGAGATCGTGCTAAATAAAAAGGCAGGCTAAAAATTATATGTATGCTATAAGTGCAACTTTGTAAAAGGTATATAAATAAAAATAAAATACACAAAAATTACATTAGCTCTTGTCATAAGATTATGACAGATTGCTTTCTATTTCCCAGTTATCTTTGTTTTCCCAATTGTTGCTTTTAAAATAAAATAAAGTAAAATTCCAACCTACTGAAAAAAGAAAAAGACGGGTAATTTGATTAAAAAGTACCAGACCTCATGAGAAATCAAGGAAATGCAAATTAAAAGTCAAGAGAATGTTAATCTCAACACACTGGTAGTGGTGGTGACTGACGGAGCAGCCATCTTGGAGAGCAATCTGGCAACAGCTATTAAAATAATTCCACTTCTCAGCATCTACCCTAAAGAAACACATGCATATATGCAGAGGAAGGCATGCTCAACACTATGCACTAAAGTACTGTCTGTAAATTTAGAAACAACCTGAAAGTTCATCAGTAGATGTGCAGCTAAATAAACTATGGGGCACCCATCCATACTATGGATTTCTGTGCAGCTGTTAACGGAACACAGCCGATACGCAAACCTGGAAGAATCCCTACGGCATAGTGCTAATTATTGAGCAATATATTCACTGGCTATGATATATGATTTTGAAATAATATATTTCTTTAAGTCATGGATAGGTCTGTAGATGCATTTAAAAAGTTGAAGAAGTTAACTCACCAATCTGATGAGAAGTAGGGATAAGGTAGTGGAATGAGGTGGTAGCTAAGGGAAATTTTTTTAATTTTAATTCAGTTTTATTCAAACACATGCACATAACATACAATCATCCATGGTATACAGTCAACCGTTCACAGTATGATCAACTAGTTATGCGTTCATCACCACAATCTATTTCTGAACATTTTCCCTACATCAGAAACATCTGAACATTTTCCCTACATCAGAAACAATCAGAACAAGAATAAAAAATAAAAATGAAAAAAGAGCACCCAAACCATCCCCCCATCCCATCCCATTTGTCATTTAGTTTTTATCCCCATCTTTCTACTCATCCATCCATACACTAGATAAAGGGGGTGTGATCTACAAGGTTTTCACAATCACACTATCACCCCTTGTAATCTACATTATTATATAATCATCTTCA
>PVKY010008628.1:0-13915 GCA_004027775.1 Bradypus variegatus
GTGGTGGGTGTGTGGACAGTAGGGCAGGATGTGTGGGAGCTGGCCTAGGCCATACTTGGCCTCTTGCCAATTTTTCTCCAGCGGTGAAAGGAGAAAAGATCTTTAAAGCATAGAGGAAAGAGCCCTAAACTGAGACTGAATTAAGTCAAGTGTGTTTCTCGAGTTGGCCGCTCAATGACTTTGGCCAAGGAGAAAGTCTTGGAGCTGAGAGGTACCAGTGCTGCCCCTGGGCCCCGTCTTCTGTCTCAGCTTCACTGTCGTCATCTGTCGCGTGGCAAGTGTGAGCCAGCTTAGTGAGTATCACTGGGGGTTGGAGGGGTGAAAATCCTTGTCCCATCCCCCTGCCACTGGTCGGTGACACCCTGTGGGTGTCCGAGCCATGAGGAGCCAGTGTCACTGGTGGGACCTTGTTCACTTCCTGTGACGTGGGAGCGGGAGCGAGTCTAAGACTGGGTAGGCACTAGATGATCTGTCTCTTAAGACCGAACGGCGTCCTCTGTTATCGAAGACATGGACGTTCTGGTGTGGCAGGCATTTATGCAAGATGCAGATATTCCCCCGGGAAACTCAAGGCTCTGTTGCAAAATGCCAGCCTAAGAAATTCTTGCTCAAAGGGAAATACTTCTGTTATCTATCTGATTGTGAAAATGAAAGCTATCAAAAAGCAGAAATGTGGTTTTTTGGTTCAACTTTGAGTCACATTTTGCTTTCTGTCACAATTTGAAGACATCTACGCCAGTAAATTAGACTTGGTGATTTCTCAATCTTTCAGCTTGTTTTTCTCCTCCTCTTCAGAGCTGTGGTTCATTTTCTTTGACATTCATCTCCTTTGAAGTGGGTGCTCGAGGGTGTCTCCTCTGGGGCTTGGGCCCTGGCCAGTTTTTTGCCAGTAAATGGTCTCATTGCTTTGTTGATTTTTTGTTCATTTATTCACCTGTTTATTTAAGCAGTTGTAGGTTTACAGAAAAATCCTGCAGAAAGTACATAGTTCCCATGTACGCCCTCCCCACACACATTTTTCCCTGTTACTAACATTTTGCATGAATGTGGTCCCTTCGTTACAATTGTTGAGCCAACGTTATTGTAATGATGTTATTAACCGAAGTCCATCATTTCCATCTGTGGTTGTTACTGCAAACATATATTCAACATAAAATTTCCCATTTTAACCACTTTCAAGTGTGCAGTTCAGTAGTGTTACTTACATTCACCATGTTGTACTACGTCACCACCATCCGTTATCAGAACCTTTCTGTCACCCCACACAGAAACTCAGTACCCATTATCTCTTTTCTAAGCTGGAAAATGTGTACAGAAGTTAGGCAAGTATTTAACGATTCCTATTTCTATAGAACAGCAGACTAGAAATCATAGCTTATGGCTCACCCAGTTTTTAGACGTCTCACTCATCAGTGGCATAGCCTAAAATGGAAGTCCCTACTTCTGCTTGCTGAGGAAATCATATTTTTAAGCTTCTACAACTTTCAGAATAACCAGCATAAAATTAGACTTGGCGCTCTCTTTCACACACACACTGCGTGCTCTCTGCCTGCCTCTCTCCCTGTCTCTGAAATGCACCTGTTCAGTTAATGACAGGTGTGACATATTCGATAGAAAGGAGTAATTGGTTCTAAAAATTTTGTGACTAAGGATAAAACAACCTGAAAATATCATGATTAAGCAAAGATGATCTAAAGTTGCTGTGCTGCACATATACATGCGTGTCTATATAAAAGTATATAATTGTAAATGAAGACGGAAGGAATGGATGGATTTGGTAATTGGGTTGGAACTCTTGCCCTGGTCACTGATGAGTGAAGCCAATTTTCAGTGAGAACTCAATGTAGATTCTGGTAAATGGGGATTTGTGATAATCAAACCTCGACTGGATTGGAATTTCTGCCAAAGGGTTCAGAAAGAACCCAGTGAACCCCCTGGCCCCAGGCTTGGGTCCATTCTGTGCCATGAGTCGCTGTCCGTGGCTGGTGGCTGTCCGCAGAGGATGTGCCCCTGTCCCTGGGGCCCGGCCTGCAATGGCGGCCGTCCTGTGGCTGTGAGATGCAAGACAGAGTGGGTTCAGCGTTACAGCCAGAAGCCCAAATGGGCCTGCTTTAACCCCCCCCCCCCAACTTCTAACTCTCTACGTCTTCTGAAACAGAATTTGAAGATGGGATTTTTGAGGATAAGCCCTAAGTAGGAATATAAGTATAACACAAAATCCAGAGCATGTTTAATTATGAAAGAACAATCCCCTCCCCCCCGCCCCACCACACAGAATAACCCCCGACTGCAGGGCGGGGGCAGCGTATTGTGCTGCTCATGCGTCTTTGCTAAGTGCCTGGACGGAGCTGCAGACGTGCCTCGCTTCCCAAGTTGCTTAACTCCTCAGGTATCAGTTTCCTAACTGTCAGCTGGGGATAGATACCCGTGAGCCCGAACGGGCGAGCTCGTGCATGTCAAGCATGTCAAGCAGCTGGCAGTATCCTAAGCCCCCAGTGGTCCTGAGCTATTTTATGATGTCATACATCTCCTGTTGTATGACATTAAAAAATTAAAATCATTCAGCAGAAATTCAGAATTGCTTTCTTAAAGTTATTTGTAATTTATACAAGTAGCAAATTAAAATGTTTTCCTTAAAAATTAAAATATCATAGGTAAATTCATTGTTTTTAAAAAAATTGTACTCAGGAGAGTTGGTTATAGCAGTTCTCAAACTTATTGGTCGCAGGACCTCTTTGCACTGTTGAAATTGCTGAGGACCCCTAAAGAGCTTTTGTTTAAATGTGGGTGGACAGAGAGAGGGGTGCTTGGGTGAGTGAGGGGATGAGTGGACACGGAGACAGATGGGTGGATTTAGAAATTAGAGCCAAGAAATTTAAAGAATATTTATTTATTAATTCATTAAAAACCATCATAACCTCATAGATGTTAACATAAATAACATATTTTTGAGTTTTTTTTCTTTTTAATTTAATGAGTAGTATGTTATAGTTTGACATTTTTGTGAGTCTCTTTAATGTCTGCCTTACTAGAAGATGGTGGCTTGGCGTGCAGCATGCTGTGAAATGTTTCTGTGGTTGAAGTATCTGAAGAGTCTGGCTGCATATGGATATGTAGTCAGGGGAGTGGGGGTTTACCAGACCCCTGAAAGGGGTCTTGGGGATCCCTTGGGGTCCTCAAACCACACTTTGAAAACCACTGCTTTAAAGATTATGTCCAGCTTCTTTAAGGTTGGTTGTGTAGTGGCTCTAGTTACCAAGACATTTGATTCATCAGCAAATACCGTGGTCCATCCATGCCAGAGCATACAGGGAAGAGTATGTTTTTTAACTAGAAACCCAGCAGAGCTCTACTTGGAAAGAGTTTGAAGTTCCGTTTGTATCTAAGAAAAACAAAGACATGTTAGAATTTACAGATTATGGCATAGGATGTGGGAATCTGGTTTGCTTCAAGGAATTCTGGTTGATTACCATATGCTCTGCATTTGAACCCATCTTCTAGGCTCCTGTCCATCTATCTGTTTCCCCACCCTCCTGTCTGTCCACCTACCTATCCATCCATCCATCCATCTGCCACCCATTCACCTGTCCACCCATCCTCCTGTCTTCCCACCCACTCATTTGTCTTCACATCCATCCATTCACCCATCCATCCAAACACCCACCCACTCATCCTACCATCCACCACCCACCCACTTATTCGCCCATCCCTTTGTCCTCCCATCCACTCATCCATCCATTGAGCTTCTACCATGTATCGGGCACTGTTCAGGGTGTTAGGTTTAAAATCTCAAACAAGACAAAACAATCTCGGTTACCTTGGAACTTCTAGCCTAAATGTGCTTTTGAGAATTATTCGTTTGTTGAAACTTAGATCAGTTTTGAGGGATTTATAGCTGAATTTCTCATTATGAGAATATACTTGCTATCTTTGAAATCCACCAGTTGGCTCTTTCCTTACCTCTAGGATCCTACTTCAGGAAAAGAGAAATTGTCTCCTTATGCAGCTGGAAGAAGCTACCCGCTTAGCCTCCTATCTCCAGTCCCAGTTACAAAGGTAGGTTACTTTAAAGGAGAAAACTACCCTTAATTACCATGTTATGATGACATTTCCATGAACTTCATAATTCCCTTGAGTTCGGATTTTCTGTTACTGGAACTTGTTGCTGCAAGGGGCGTGAACACAGAATGGGAAAGTGGACAAGTTGAGTTTTTTAAGGGAACCTGTTAATACATGATTCAAGGAATGTAAGGAGAACCAAAATTGGCTTCAGATAACAAGTCCCAAGTCAGGTTTATCTAAGGAGTTCTATAATCCACCTCACAGCTTCAGAATTGTATATATCCATTGACACATATGCACATGTACATTTTTGTTTTTCGATTTTTTAAAAGGATGTGAATATCTTAAAAATAAGTAAGGGTGGGAGGTTCAATAATAGCCCGCTTTTTGGGTGTTCACCGTATTGGGAAGCGGATTGTTAAGGGCTTGTTGTGACCTCTTTGCTCAGTTATTCCTCCTCATAGCCCCATGAGATGGGCGCTCTCTTCCCCAGGCTCCAGGGAGCAGGTTAGAGACTCAAGAGGTTAGAGACCTTGACCAAGCCTGGTCTGCTAGTACGTCAGGCACCCTGCCTCCAGGGTCCTTGACTGTGACCACTGCTCTCCAGGGACATGAAAAAGAAGCAAGGGAGGGGTGTCATCGAAGGGAGACTGAGATGCTCCCAGGTGGGGAAAATCTCCCTGGGGGGATGGGAGAGCCAGCCTGCACATCCCTCGCCTCGGCAGTGGCCAGCAACTGTGAGTGGCACCAGTCTGCAGGCTGGTTTTCTAAGCTCGCACCCTCTCTCCTTCCAGCCTGTCTGCCAGCACCCTGACTGTGTCCTCGGGGAGCAGCCGGGGCTCCCTGGCCTCCAGCCGGGGCTCGCTCGCCTCCAGCAGGGGCTCCTTGAGCTCCGTCAGCTTCACCGACATCTACGGCCTCCCGCAGTACGAGAAGCCCGAGGCGGAGTGCGGCCAGCTTTTGCGCTTTGATCTCCTTCCGTTCGACCCCCTGGGACGGGATGCCGCCTTCTCAGATGCCCCCGGCCACCCGGGCTTCAGCAAGCCGCGGCGGTCCCTGGACACACCCCAGTCCCTGGCTTCCCTGTCCTCCCGCTCCTCCCTGTCCTCTCTGTCGCCCCCGAGCTCACCTTTGGACACCCCCTTCCCACCGGCCTCGCGGGACTCCCCACTGGCCCAGATGGCGGATGGTTTTGAGGTGCCGGGCCTGGGTGCCCTGGACAGGCTGCGGGCCCAGGCCTCTGCGTTGGGGGATGAAGATCTGCAGGGCATGGCGCCCCTGCCACCACACACACTCCCGGGCGACGGGGAAGGGCCGCGTGAGCGGGGACCCCAGCTGGCTCCCCTGGGTGCAGGTAACTGTCGGCACGTCCACTGGGTTTTCACTTCTGGGGAGAAAGGTTTAAAATTCAGGGAAGAAAACATGTATAATCGCAGTGTGGCGGGCCGGCTTTTCAGTCACAGAGCCAGCTCTGAGTTCAGGAATCTTGAGAGGATGCGGAAAGCTGCAGTTTTCTCTGTGGGTCTTTCGGCGTCTGTAGAAGTTTGCTGAGTGTGTTTCATGGAGAGAACATTGAAATTGGCAGTGGTTTGGCCCATAAATTTGTCCTGTTTTCAGAAAGTACTTAATTATATTGAAATTAAATTTTTACTGAAAATTTATTAAAAAGTAAGAGCCACCTAGCAGTCCATATTCAGAGGCAGAGAAAAGAAGGCCAGGGCCCTAACCGCCTCTGCAGGGCTGTGCCAAGATGGAACATTCTCTGCGGCCAGTGAAGACCAGCAAGTGGGCTGGTTTCTGGTTGTGGCAGAGCAAAAATGTCTACATCCTTTATCGCTTTCACTGCATTGTCATCCTCTGTTTTCCTGGTTATCAAGGACAGAATTCTGTAAAACATGGAAATGAAAATACATTAGGAACATTTCCACAGGTGTGCCAGTAAGCATTAGTCAGTTCTACAGAATCCATTTCTCTGGTTGTTTGCAAATCGGGAAACACGTAGCCAGGTGGAGATCTGTCCCTCCAGTTGGCATGTCCTCAGCTCCTTCTTTGTGCCAGGATCTGTCAACTTGTAGCCCTCGTGGAAAACCAAACCGCCACTCAAGAGAATATTCCGGCTGACAGCTGCTACGGCTGGTGCACAAGGCAACACCTGGGCTGCGACCCACTTCCTCTCGCCCCCGTGTGCTTTTTTGAGCCAAGTCCCCCAGCAGCTTCAACTTCCAGGTGCTAGAGAGGGTCAAGAACAAGGTCGCTCACCCCCAAAGTTCAGCCCATGTAACTAACTTTTACTCACTAAGCAAAAATGTTTTCAAGCATTCCGTTTACGCAAACACTAGATAACTTGTATAACGCTGTAGATCTCAACCAGGGGTGATGTTACCTGCCAGGGAACATGTGGCAGTGTCTGGAGACATTTTTGGTTGTCACAGCTGGGGGCAGGGAGGGTGCTACTACTGGGTAGAGGCCAGGGATGCTGCTAAAATAAACATCCTTCCATGCACAGGACAGTCCCCACATCAAAATATTATCTGGCTCTAATGTCGACAGTGTTGAGGCGGAGAAACCCTGGTGGTGCCCTGTTGAGTGGTTTAGAAGCAAAGGGTAGAAATAAAACTGGAATATGAAACCAGTGTGGGGCAGTGGAAGGAGCTTTGGGGCAGCAGTGTGTAGACATGGAGCCCACTCCCCACCCCGTGGACCAGCACTTGGCTGGTGTGAGGCTCGGATTCCCCATCCTCGCACAAGGTGAGCTTTCCAGTCCCTTCCCACCACCAGCTGCCGTGAGTTACGCAGAGAACAGCAGTCTCCTTTACCACTTGGATGTCCAGCCAGACACACGGAATGTTCCAAGGCAGCCCCTGGCTTTGTGGTCTCAATTATTTTGGCATTTTCCTCTCCGTCTTTGCAAACACACTTTTCACATCCCCAGAAAGATAGTTTGTGTAATGCACGTACATGTGTAACCTTCATTCACCTTGTTCTTCATAGCCACAGGTTCACATGTCCATTTTTACTCCTTTCATTTAAAAAAGACATATAAAATCAGGACCAGATCTCGTAGTCGTTTTTTCTCTGTGCCAACTGTTCTTTAAAGGTTGAGATATGAGAGTGTCAGTGCAGTTGTACAGAAAATCAGCACCGGCTAAGGGCCCCTTTTGGCCAGAGGAAAGACAGGGTGGGAGGGACAAGAGCTGGCTTTATTTCTGATCATTGATGCCTTTATTTTCCCCTTCCCATTCTCTGGCGGGCAGACCCCGTAACTGTCTGAACGTGCCAGTCTCCAAGGCGTTTGCTTCTGCTACGTTTTGATGCTGCCCCCTGGTGGTGGATCTCTGCATGACGTCACTTGACGTGTCCATTGTCTGAACTTGCATTCCCAGTCTCAGTGATGGGTCCTGCTGGGTACACCCAGAGGGCCGGGTTGGGTAACCAGCTTCAGGCATGGGCACGGGGGGGGGGACTTTTTGCCTCCTTTGCTCCTTGCGGGAACACCTGGGCCCAGAGCTTTTCTAGCTTTGTCAGGTTGGCGAGGGGCTTTGTGCTCCTGTGTCCCCCCACCCCACCCATTTGTGGGAGGCTGCCCAAGGCCACATAGCCCCGTCCAGTTTGACAGTCTTGCCAGGAGCAATGTTGTCCACGTTGGGCCCCAAGCGAGTTTCTATCGAATTCTAATAAGATGGTGTTCAGTGCTTGCCCAAACCTGCAAGGCAAGCTCCACGAACAGCTTCTCCCTGGTATTTTTAAGCAATCTGGGGGGTGGCAGTGGGGCGATAGACTGTAATTGTTAACCTTGTCACATTTTTAGTGTACTTTTGTCTTCCTTGGGTTTTAAAAGCCAATTATGTTGTGATTTTGAAACAATTTCCCTGTTTCATCTACCCATTAGTGTTTGCTCCAGATCTGTGAAGACAAGCATTGACTTTTCTCATCACATATGGCTATTTTTATTATAATCATACTCTGTCTAAAGTTATTGGCTTAAATTCTATTGTTTTTCACTTTGTCCTTTTTTTTTTTTATCTTGTTTCTCATGCGGCATGACAGAAGCATTCACTGTAAGTGACCTTGGAATTATCCTTCCCCTCTGTTGATTAGGCTGTGGGGGCAAATTTCTGTAATGAATAATTTATTTCTTATGGCTGGGAGGTGGCCCAGGGGAGCATATCTTAGAGCTGTACCCAAATGGCACTTATCAATTATTGAACTATTTATTTCCTGTAGATATACGTGTTTATATTTTTATATATTTTTCCAGACTTTAGTGGCTTTCCTTATTTTAACATGGCAGCTGGAAACTTTGCCCACTGTTTTTGTTGGTTTTCTTCCTTTTTATCAAGCCGTATGAATGCACTTAGGTCTCAGGGTCTGTCTGTCTGTCTCTTCAATGATGAAAAGGTCAGGATTGAAAAACAATGCCTGTTGAAGGTTTTCTATGCCTTGGTTCGTTGGCGTTGCCCCCACAGTCGGCCTCAATGATTGAAAGCCAGGAGCAGGGGCCTGGCGTCTGCAGCGCGGTTTCTTCCATGCGTGTTTTTCTCACCCAGGAGTGTCAACTCTTGCTGCCGGTTGCTCAGGGAACTCAGTGACTCCATCTTGGGCTCTTGGACAAGTAACTCCTTAATTTCCTCTCTCTTCATCACCTTCCATTGTAAAAGTGAGAGAGAAATTGTGTCCCAGTTGCACCCTCGGGTTCCCCGGAGCTGCTGAGGATTGTTGCATGTTGCTCCTTCCTTAAAGGAGTTTAAAGCTCCGTCTAAGGTCTCTGTGTTTCAGGACGGGGAATGAAAACAGTGATTGGCTTCACTTGCTGGTCCCGTTGGCAGCTCAGGGCCGGGTGCTTGGGCGCTTTGCACCTGGTGGGGTTGACGAGCAGAGCTGGGCTGAGGAGAGCTCGCCCACAATCTGAGCGGCAGTGCCTCCAGCCAGCCTGGGACCGGGCCAGCTTCTTGTTTCTTGCTGACCAGGGAAGGAGACAGACCTGCTGGGCTTGCCTCCCAGGCGTGGCGTTGCAGACCTTTGGAAGTTAACTTTTGGTCTCTGTTTGAGATGGTGAAACTACAGTCCTCAACCCTGTCCTGTTGCTTGTCAGTAGTGTTCGAACCGCAGGGAAGCAATTCTGGAAGCAAATCTGGCCTGTGGGGCTGCTGGGGGGGCGTGGTGGAGTGAGATAGGCGGGTCTGAGCCCTGCTCCCCCAATTCCCAAGACACCCCCCCCCCCAGTCTCTACAGAGATGCCTTCAAAGGCAGCCCAGTAGATGGATGGTTTGTGCTCAGCTGTGTCCTTCGACTTTCGGGCCACTCAATTTGGTTGGGACACAAGGTTGTGATGTTAAAAGGCTTCCCGCCGTCATCTGATGTTCTGTGTGTTGCTTGAGGATATCCGATTCCAAGTGTCTTTCTGGAAAGTTCAAAGAGCTTTTAAACAAGTAGCCAGAAGTCCATTTCTTCCATTTTTCAACTTTAAAAAGAGATGGGTCTTTAAAAATACATGTGTACATATAACGGCATGCCTGGGGAAGACTTAGTGACCTAATCTGTGCTCTAATTTAGAGCACTTCTTTCTTGGCATGACAGCCCCCAGCCTCCCGTGCTTTCATCTCCTGACCCCTGGTGTCCCTCTTGTTTGTAGCGGTGACTCTTCGTGAAGACAGCGCCAAGAGGGTGGAGAGGAGAGCTCGCCGCGTCTCTGCGTGCCTGTCGGACTATTCACTGGCCAGTGACAGCGGGGTCTTTGAACCTCTACCCAAAAGGTCAGAAGCCCACCAAAGCAGTGCTTCCTCCTCCCCGAGCAGACCTATACCCACACCCTGTCACCTTCAAGCATCGCACACAGAGGGTACAAACCGAGACGGCCGGGTATTGGAGCGTGATCATATACCCAGGGGAAGACTGGTGGGCATACTAGTTTTCTAGCTTGTTTCACCTGTACCAGGTGGGGCCTTAGACCCCTCAAAGAAACCACCTTGGCATTCTCTGTGGGGTTCAGGGACTGGCTTTCTGATGTTTTAGGAAAATTTATCTTTCTGGCTCTGGTGGATTTAAGCCCAGTAGAACTGGAGAAGGAGAATCAGTGTATGATTGAGATTTGCTTCTCTAGAAAGGAGACCATTAATTAGCCATTAATTCCCTCCCTCCCTCCCTCAGCTCTAGGAATCACTTTGCAGTGACAAATACTTTTTGGAATTTTGTGCTTCATTTTGCTTTCCCATGTTTGGGGTCAGTGATTTCTTTGGAGATTGGTAACTTTCAGGTATCTATTAGACATTTCACCTAATTGCACGTTTCTGCCAAGTTAATTTCTGAACATGGCCCTGAATATCACGTGGTTCTGAAGAAGAATGCCAAGTTATTTTCTAAGAAAAGCAGCACTTTGTAAGTGGGTTTCCTGTGGATCCCAGGGACCTGTTGAGTCCTTTCAGACAATTAACTCCAATGGCAATTTAATGAAGATCTTCTCAGTAGGAAGCACTCTTCACAGAGGGAGCTTCTGCAAAACCTCAGATAACAATTCCCTTTGGAATAAACCCGGTGAATTTCCCCGTTGGCTTTAGGAATGAAGATACCGAAGAGGCTGTGCACGGCGACGCCTGCAGTCACGAAGAGCCCCAGATCCATGTGGGATTTTTGTGAGTACAGATGACACCTTCCCTGTTGGTTTTAAAGATGATCTGAAGATTGGGGCACACCCAGCAAGTCACACCTCCACGTGCAGGGTGAGGGAGACAGAGGGTGGATACGCGGTCCCTGGGGCTGCTCCCCCCGTCCTTGATGCCCGCAAGGCTGCCACGGCTGGGCCCATGTGGGGAGGGCAGAGGTGCTATAAGGAGTTCTGGATTAAAAGCTGGGAAGTTGTCACCTCATGGAGCTGGGGGTCAGGGGACCTCAGCACACCGGTGTTGAATGTCCCCAGTAAAGTCCCACTTGGGGAAAATTAGCAGACATTTCTGCCAGTACTCGATTCTGTTTGCTGCAACACAGAGAGCCAGGCTGCTCCCCCACCCCCGGGTGGGTAGGCGCGAGGTTTGCAGCACAGCGCTTTTTGGTTTCTAAAGTTTGAGGAAAGGCTGAGACCAGTAGCGTCCTCCCTGGCAAGGCGGGCTGCTCCTATCCCAGTGTTCTCGGTTGCTCGCTCTTGCCATGCTAGTCCCGGGTTTCTCCACCTCGGCCCCCCTGACGTGGGGGCTGGCTCATGTCCACAGGGGGATGGGGGGGACAGGGGCTGCCCCGTGCACCGTAGGACGTCAAGCAGCACCCCTGGCCTCCCCCCACCCACTAGCTGCCGGCAGCGAAATCCTCCCCTCAGGTGGTGACACCCCAACTATCCCCACACATTGCCAAGCGTCCAGGACACGGTTGCCCTGGGTGAGAGCCCCTGGGCTGGTTCTGTCACAGGGACTCCCCCACTGGAAATGTGGGGTTCCTGAATCAGTGTTCCCCCTTCTAGGCACGATAGTGCCAGCGAAAGTCTCCTCGTGAACGTGCTCCAGCTGAAGAACTTGGCCGGGATGACTGTGAAGGAAGACTGCAAAATGTGAGCTCCCGGCAGGCAGGGGCCAGGGCCTTCCTTTGAGAAAGGAAGGAGGGTGGGGTGGGGACAGCTGACGGTGCCGCCCTCATGTACACAGCACAGCTCCCTCACCCGTTCTGCTTCGCAGTTCGGGGAGTAGAGAGACCACTGGGGGAGCTGACATTATTGTCAAACACTGGGGAATGTCCATCTGAAAGATAGGCTTGTAAATTCGTGAAAGTGTCGAGTGTATTATTTCAGGCAGATGAAGTTGATGGGGCCAGGCTAGTTGCGGGCAGTGGTGAGTCTAACGAGCTGCTCGTCCCTGGGGATGGCTGGGCTGACGCAGCCACACTGGCTCCGTGGTCCGATGAGGTGTGCTCGGTGGCCCTCGATGGGTGCCAGACAAGGGTCCCGCTTACCCAGGTGGGCACTCCCTGTCTGACAAGCCATTTTTTTCCCCATCATTGTGAAATTAAAAAAAAATTTCCTTTGTTCCCTTTCCCCCCACTTTACAAGATCTCAAATTTTACTTCATCCATGCTGTTTATCAGCTATAATCAGCCTGGTAAAACCTCAGGGGAAAAAACCCCACAAATCAGCTGTAAATCTCAGTGTCCCTCCCCTGTCATTGCTACAAGAATGACAGGTGGGTTAGGGTAAGTGTGCAGCACTCACTTACTCTTGACTATTGTTCCTCTGAGAATCCGCCTGCATGCTGGTCGTGGCCGGCTCAGGCCTGAGGGGCGTCCCCTGCAGAAGCTCCTTTATGGCCTCATATCCTGGAGGCCTGGTGCCAGCCCGGTTTGGAGGCCGAGGAGTGGCCCTGGCACTTGGCCCTCCCGACAAGGTGCCCTCCCAGCATTCTCAAGTGTCCCAGCCCCTCCTGGGTGCCGACTTCCCAGTGGAGAGGGAACGGCAGGGCCCGCAGCCCTGTCCTCATCCTGGTTGGAGACGATGAGAGAGGAGAGAGGGGTGGCCTTGACCTGCCACACGCATGAGGCTGAGGGGTGTGAGGCCAGGGAGAGACAGGTTCCAGTTCAGCCGCTTTCCAACAAAGCCCGTGGGCACAGAGTCTTCCTTACTGACTTTCATGTCTAGCTCTTTGTGATCTTTTCACCCCAATCTATAAGGGTACGTTGGTCCCTTTGGACTTATCCTTAGTTGGGAAAAGAGCTTTTCCCAAAGGATTTGAAAATTCTGCCTTGGGCTTTAAAGAGAGAATTTATCTCCATATATGTATGCTTCATGTGTTTTATGGTCCAGTTCTGGCAGTGAGTCTGATCAGTGCTCTTTCTTCCCTCACTCGGTCTCCAGACACATCCGTGTCTATTTGCCACCACTCGACTCCAGCACACCCAACGCTTACTGCTCTAAGGCGCTAGAATTCCAAGCCCCGTTGGTATTTAATGAAGTTTTCAGAATCCCTGTGCATTCGAGCATGTCGACGTTGAAGTCGCTTCAATTATACGTGTGCTCGGTGAATCACCAGCTGCAGGAAGAGCTTTTGGTATGGCTCCCTCCCTCCTCTTCTCCCTCCCTCCTTTCCTCTCTCCCTCCCTCCTTATCTCCTGTGGTGGGTTGCTTAGACATTGTAATAATGTTACATGGTCTCTGTGACTGGGAGTACAGAAACAGCTAATAAAGAACTGTTTATCTAGTCAAGTGTTTTGTTGTTTAAATCTGTTATCTCAGTTAATACCTGCAAAATCCCCATGAGATAGCTTCCACATTATCCCATTTGCAGCTGAGGGAACTAAGTAGGGTTGACAGACTTAGGAACTAAAACTATAGGCTGCCCAGTTCAGTATGGATTTCAAGTAAACAATGGATACTTTGGTGTAATTATGCCCAGGCAATATTTGGGACATACTTACACTAAAGAAAAAACATGGTGGTTTATTTGAGATTCAGGCTTCCCTGGGTGTCCTGCTATTTTATGTGGCCACCTAGAGTGAGGACACCAAGAGATTCAGGAGTTTGTCCTCAGTGCCACGTGGCCACTTGACACTCAGGCGGGATCTGGAAGCCAGGATGGTTTCTTTCCAAGGCCAGGGTTCTTTCCACTTGGTCACGCCACTTTGCAGCTGCATTAGGGAGTGAAGAGCTCAGCGGGTATGTCAGCCCTCATTTCAAAACTTCTGCCACCAAGTGGCAAGGCCCTCACCGGCCCCAGCACCCCAGTCTCCCCTCTGCATACAGTTTCTGTGCCAGCACCGAGCTCACTCAGATTGGGCTGAGTAGGAGCAAGCCACCTTTGAGGAGCCCGGGGAGCGTTCCTCCACAATTGCTTTCATGTTGCTGCAACCCTTTGATGGGAGTTAAAACTTCTAGATCTTTCCT
>PVKY010008629.1:0-13914 GCA_004027775.1 Bradypus variegatus
TTAGGAAATTTCCTTTTAATGGCTGGCCATGACCCACTTAACATAATTCGATACAGCGTTTGTATATTTTCCCCCAGGGTTGTCCTTTTTGCATGAATGCCTTTGAGCATAAAAATGTAAGGAAGGTACAGTGTTTTGTTGTGGGTCATTTTATACACAACACAGACAATAAACTGCCAATGGAAAGAAGTATCAGATGCATTGAAATTTGTGTTTTTAAAAACTTTCCTCACATTCCTTCCTTTGTCAGACACCAAGCCCTCATTTCCCTGCCTACTAACTTTTTCATGAAGTGATTTTTTTTCTTTTATTCCCTTTAATTTTTTTTCCCACTTTTAAGTGGCTCCAGATGTTGAAAGAAACTTTCTCTGATTGGTATCCAGAGAAAACAAAAAGCATGTATCACTTCAAACCTGACCTGCACAAGGGGAAAACGGACAAAACAAAAGCTGCCAGAATTAAACACACTGCAGATGGCAAAAAGGAAAAATCTAGTGTATATCTTTTTACCCCTTGTGCTTCCATTATTCCTCTTGACAGCTGATTACAGAAATTTCTTTTTATTGAGAAGAAAGTTAGAATAAAAGACATAGAAGCCACAAGAAAAAGGTTTTTATTTTAGACTCATATCCTGGCTTACTGCATGATCTTAGGCAAGAATTACCACAGGGAGAGCCACATTCATTCTATGGTATCCTAAACGATGTTTTGTGGGGAGAAAGGGGGGATTTTGTGACCAAACAAGTTTGGGATATATGGGTTTAAACAAATATAACAGTAGGCTAACATGCATCTTGAATCTTCAAAGAGGTAAGAGTTTCAGCCTCAGAATACTTTATAGAATTATTAGCCCTTGGCATACACTTGAAGAAATCCCATCTCTTAGAAAAAAAAATAGATTTTCTGGAAAAATTAAGTCAATGATGTTTAATATCATTAATTCTATGGCCTTGCACTGTGCCACAAGTTATGGATGATACCCAATCCTTGATTCCCATCTCCAAAGAGTATGTAGTCTGGTTGGGAAAACCCAGCAAACACATCTGAAGTGTTATTCGATAGGGCAGTTCCCAAGTAGTGGCCTGGACAATAACTGTTACACAGTATTTTTAAACTACGCATGGTGGAGCCCTGGAGATTCCCTGACTGGCCCACAGGGACCAGACAGGAACTGAAAAGCGAGAGGTGAAAAAAAAGTTTGAGAGAACATAGTCAGAGCCACATAATAAACAGAAAAACAAGAGAAAGAAGAGAATGAGAGTAAAAGAGAAAAATGCCACTGAGGCAGCCTTTGGAGGGAGAGATTTAAGGGATTTTCATGAATGAAAGGCTCTGGAGTGAAGAGGTGCAGAAGAGAAATGGAGAAGAGAGAAGAAGGGATGCAGAAAGTGTTGTTGTGATTGTGAAGTGATATTATTCAAGAGTGTGGATAAAGAATAAAACTCCTTTTTAATTTCTTTTTAGGATTATGCTGTTTTTGAACGTCGTTCCACTCAGACATTGGATCTTGTGTGTTCAGAACACATAGGGGTTACACAGATAAATCTACCACTTGTATTAGGCTTTATGAAATACTGAAAGTAACTTGAGGACCCATCAATACCTTTTAGCATTTAGAGGTATTCAAGGATGTTAGGTTGGGAGCTCATTCCTTAGATAATATTGATAAAAAATATGAAGAACTTAAAGTCTCATTTAGGAAGTCCAAAGTGATTAATAGTGTTTATTCATTTTTATTGAACTTGACAAACAACCTGAAGTTTGTTTTTTCCTACTTAGAATTTCCTGTTAGCAAGCATTAACTCTTTTATTTCGAGTTGCTATAGAAATGGTGCAAGGAATCTTTTGACTGATTTGTGGAGAACTCATTTTTTTCTGACACCACTGTCTTCGAAAGTCACACTTAGGTTGTTTTTGAAAATTGGGTCACTTTGTTGTATCATAATTATAAATGCTGCTATTTTAATTGAAGGGTTTGAAAAAGACGCTTCTCCTGATTTTATCTTGGTTATATTGGGGCTTATTTTTTAATCTGGTTGCCTAATATGATTCTCAAATCCTTCTTTCCATCCTTCCCTCCATTCTTTCTTTTGAGGGGGTGGGGGGGGTAATGTTCCTATTTACACTTTATCTTGACAATGCCTTTCACAGCAGCATATAGGTGACTTAAACCAAAGAGAGAAACTTTTATTTCAATCTATGCTACTTTCTGGAACTACTCATCTTGCTGCCAACAACCATTACACTGTGGGCTGTCATAAGGGATGTGAATTAATGGAGAAAGAATTCATTGCCTTCCTGAATCATCTATCCTGAATTTATAACTTTTGAGAGGACCAGGGCATGATATTGAGGTAATTTTCTCAACATTCTGTGACAAGAATGAACTTATGAGAACCAAGGGTGCTCTTTTCTTGGCATAGTCAGCTGAAAGGGTTAGAATACCTCCATCCCTCTTCTGACCTCAGACAGAATTTTGGCTGCCCCTGTCATTAAAGTATTCCAGGGGAATCTTGGGTAACTCAGGTTCAGATAGTCCAGGTCTCATTATCACAGATGAAATGATGATGCATTTTTAAGAAACTACTAAGGCATCTTGCTTCCAATTTCCTTTTTGCTCCTTGTATACTTCACGTTACTCCTTTGCTGAAGCTACTTTATCATCTTAATATATGAAGGTTTGAGGCCAACTCTGCTGAAAGTATTGTTTTCCACAGAATAGCATTTCTTAGCTTCTGCACTTTTTTGGCTGCATTTTCTCATATGGCAATCGCTGCATACACTTATTTAGCTGCTTAATAAAAGAAGCCATTGGTTTGATGAGAATTTAATTTGAACAAATCCTACAATATTTATTTTCCCCAAAGCTGATGAAGCTGAGGTCATAAGAATTATGGGGGTCAAAAGAGAACCCAATCATCAATTTTTGGAGACCTAGAATTAATATGAAGAACACTCAGACATCTTTTCTGGACACCTCTCTTTGCTCTCTTCAATAAGAAGGTTTAAAAATAGCAATGAAGAGTCTTACTGCTTTCTCAGTTCTGCTACTGCCAAATTTAGAATTACCAACATTACATGGACTGAAAGAAAACCCATCTCCTTCCCTTTTTTTATTCAGTTCTCCGGTTATTAGTTATTAATGGCTCATTTAACTGTTCTTCATTTGTGGGAAAGGTTTCCTAGGGCCTCATCAAACCCTTCTTCTCTCACTTTAAGTTTCCTTACCAGTCCCTTTCTTGCTTGCTTTTAAAAATCCTCTCCCTTCAGAGAAGCTCTGAACTTGCCACCTTTCTTTACTAAAACAAACTCAAACACATTTTCAAATCCAAATTGTGATTTCAAGAAATCATACTTAGAAGACTAGTGGGGACTAGTTGGGGACTCAGAAAACAAGTTGGGGAACTCTAGAAAAATAATTCCCTGGTATATTTATTTAACATTAACTACACAATCAACGTAGAAAGGAGAAGTTGAGAGAACTTGCTGAAATCATTCCAAACTCCTCACCCAACGTACTGAACTGGAAAACAAAGTGAGAAGTGTTTCCTCACTCGTGGACACACAGACAGAGGCACAGACACACACATACACACACACAAATATACATATATTCACAAACATACATATACCATATATACTCACAGGTCTGGATACCTAATTTTAATTTTTGGAAACACCCATTATCAAACCAATGTTTATTTTCTAATTTACTTTTCAACTCACTCACTAAAGAAAATACACCCAAATAGTAGAATTTACAAACCAATATATATTTTCCTTTTTTCTTATTTTTAAGAAAGTTCAATAAAACAAAATGGAAAAAACAAACAACCCCGATTTTCTTATTCATATGTCCTTATTCACGAATCCCAGAGAAAGTAAATCAATGAAACATGGCTTCTAAAATACCTTTACCAAAACAATCAGGTCAGTCAAAATAATCCACAAACATGTTAGGCAAAACCGTCAAATGGATCTTGCAGAGGAAATAGACATTTTTGGTGAAGGAGATTTTACCAAGGTGTTTGGCCCACAGCTAAATCCAGGTTAAATGCCATTGAGAGATATGAACAAAAGGGAGGGAGGACAAAATCTAGAACCAGTAATTTCATGATCTTACTCTTCATTTCCAGGACCTCTCTCCACAAAAATTATTTTTCCTTAATTATATTTCATTCACTGTATTTTTTAGAGCTGATAGATGCCATATGTTTACCAATTTCACAATGTTTTTGGCTAAATAGCATTCATCATATTATCAAACTTCACACTTGCTGAGAGGGAAGAGGTGTTGTTCTAGACACTGGGTAAATGGAGTGCTTCATTTTTTTTTCTTTTCTTTTGGCTTTTATAAAGGGGGGGAGTTATTTGGTTACACAGTTACAGTCTTAAGGCCATAAAGGGTCCAAAGTAATGCATCAACAATCGGGTACCTTCAATGGAGGATGGCCAATGGTGTCTGGAAAACCTCTGTCAGCTGGGAAGGCACGCGGCTGGTGTCTGCTTCAGAGTTCTGGTTTCAAAATGGCTTTATCCCAGGATGTTTCTCTCTAGGCCACAGCCCCTGCTCAAAATGTCACTCTTAGTTGCTCTTGAGGGGTTTTTCCTCTTTTGGCTTCTCCGGAACAAAAGTCTGCTTTCAACGTCCATCTTCAAACTGTCTCTCAGCTGCAGCTACTCTCTCGGCTCCTGTACATTCTTCAAAGTCTCCCTCTTGGCTATAGCTCCTCTTCAAAATGTCACTCTCAGCTGCACTGAGTTCCTTCTGTTTGTCAGCTCATTTATATGGCTCCAATGATTTAATTTAGTAACACCTCCATGGAAATTATTCAATTAGAGTCATCACCCGCAGTTGGGTGGGGCACACTTCCATGCAAACAACCTAACCCAAACATTCCAACTTAATCCCCACCAACATTCTGCCCTGTAAGATTGCATCAAAGAATATGGCTTTTTCTGGGGGACATAATACATTCAAACCAGCACAGTCATTATTGATATGTTAGGGCTTGAGTCTCCCATTTCGCTTTTTGTTTTATGTTTGTTCTTTCTATTTTTCATTTCTGTTTTAATTTTCCTGCAGCCCTGTGGGTTACTTGAATAATTTTTAGAGTTCGATTTTGACATATATAGTGTTTTGAGTGTCTCTTTCTATAGTTTTTTAATGGATGCTCTAGATACTATATAATATATGTATCTTATCACAGCCTATTATATATATACATATATATACATATATATCTTATTACAGTCTATTGGTGGTGGTGTTTTGCCAGTTTAAATCATGTACAGAAATCTTACCTCATTTAATGTCCCTTTACCTTTCCCTATTTATAATATTATCTTTAAATATTTCCACAACACACATTTAGAACCACATCAGACAGTGTTAAAACTTCTGTTTATACTATCAAACATAATTTAGAAAACTCAAGAGGAAAAGGAACCCTAGAATATTCATCCATATTTTTGCTACTCTTGTTCTCTCTCTCTTCTTCATCCTGCAGAGTTCTTGTCATTTTTCTCTGGTTGCTTTCCAGATTGGTCAGGAAAACTTCACAAGGTCTTTGCTGGCTTTGGTGGAGGTAGCACCACAGTTTCTTCTATGGTGTCTGGCTAGATTAGCACAGTTACTGTCTAAAATATTTGTCTTCCTAGGCTGACTCTTTTCTGGTCCTTTAGCTAGAGAGAGCAGGCTTAGGCTATCTGTGTCTATTGGGGTTTCTGGTATTTCAGTTTCTTTCATTCAAAATCCAGGCCTGAAGTGCCACTCCTGCCCACCTCCAAACAGCATGGGGTACAGAGGGGTGAGTTCACCCAGCCCTCACACGTCAAGTGCTCCAATCCTGGGACCATAGAATTTGTACCGCACAATGGTGAGGAAGTCCATGCCCAGGTCCTCCATGTCCACACGTCTCTTGCTCAGGGCCTGTGCAGCATCCCTGTGCACCAGGACAGTTGGCAGCCCCAACGTGGCCCACCTCCAGTTCAAGGCCTTGACGAGCTGGCTGATGGCAGGGATGGGCATGATCACACATCTCTCATTGTTGGCCAGCATGATGGTCACCAGGCACGCGGTGGGGCACACCGCTGCCAGGACGTCATCCACTTCTACCTGCCCACTCACCTTGGGCACCGAGACAAAGGTGACAGCAGCCATGTCCTCCTTCACCAGGTGCTCCAGGGGCTGCCAGATTCCACGGTGGAGGTGAAAAAATGGGGCTTGTGATGCTCAGCCTTGTCCTCTCCGGAGGATTGGTTTTCATGGGAGTCTTTCACCACAGAATGGATTACTAAATTAACTGACTCGGTACCTCCAGACGTGAAGCTTATGTCTTGAGGTTCTCTGCTGATCATCTTCACCAGGTTCTCCCGAGCTGCCCTTATGATATCCTTGGCCTTTCTACCTGCTGGGTACTGCTGCTGGGATTCCCCCAGGCCTCCCGCATGGCCGCCTCCACCGCCTGCGTAACCTCGGGCTCCAGGGGCATGGTAGCATTGTAGTCCGTGTAGTCCTGCTCTGCGGTGGGCTCCTGTCCCGGCAGAGCGGGCTCCCAGTGCCACCCCACACATCCCGCCTGGGCGCCCTGGCTGCATCCATCCCGCGGCATCACGCTCCCGGCCCAGCCCCCTCATTTTTTAAACCAATTTGAATCACAGTCTTCAAATTAGAATGCTTAATAAATACCACTTTTTAAATTATTTTTAAATCCATTTAATATTGGCTCCAAGGGGCATGCTGCTGCACTAGCCAAGAAATTCAGTCACAGAAGACAGAATCCTATCCAAGCCCATAGCAGTGCCCTGACAGCAAGGTAGTTTCCGCTTACATGATTCTCTGCCAGCGAAGAATGTCTCATTTCACCATGCAGAGGTCCCGTCAGCAGTTTTCCCATTTCTTTCAAACATTTCCTGTATTCTGGTTACCTGTTGCTACATAAAAAACTACCCCAGAACAATGGTTTAAAACAATAGCAATCCTTTCTCACTCTGAGAATTGAGTGGGCTCAGCAAGATGGTTCTCACTCAGGGCCTCTGATGAAGTAGCAGTTAGAGGATGACTGGGGCTGACATCATCTTGCAGACTTCACCCACATATCTAGCATCTGGGCAAGGAAAGCTCAAAAAGCTGAGGGTCAGAGCATCTAAGGCTCCTCAGACATCTCTCTTTCTCTGTGTGTGGTCTTTCTACATGGCCACCTCAGGGGACCAAGACTTCTTACATGGCAGCTGAAGGCTCTCAGAGGGAGTGTTCCAAGAGAAGCCAGCAGAAGCAGCATGGTTTCTTGCCTCAGAAGCTACCCAGTAGCACCTCCACCACATTCTATTCCTCAGGGCAGTCGCAAAAGCAGCTGGTTTCCAGAGAAGTGTCAAAGGATTTGTGACATATTTTGGAACCATCATTGCCACAGAGCATAGCTCTGGCCCAATTGCTCTGGTGTTCCAAGGTTGTCTTAACACTTGGCAATTAAGGGAAACGTCTTCTTTATCCTTTCCTTCTAAATTATTTTCCCTCTTCCTTCCTTATCTGGGATACCTAGAATTATTCCAAAAATGGCCTCAGGCCAAGAATGGCAGATAAGAAAAAAAGGGCCTTGTAGATTTATACCTATAAGCTAGATACTGGCATAGACACTAGAATAAAGAAATAATCCTTCACCATAAATAAAATCAAAGAAAAATTATAAAAGGCAACCAACATTGGGGTTTTGCTTACAGAAAACCACAGGAAGTAGTGAGGACTGAGGCAACCTGTCCAAAAGCGGCAGTTGCTATTATGCTCTAGCCAGTGGTTGCCATGATGGAAGCAGGTACTGTTTTGCCACACATCCCCCAGACATTCCAATTTTTCTAGAAAAGTCTGAAATCTGGATTTTTATGTGAAATATTCTAATTGTTAAATGCTAGCAACTAATTCAAATGCTTTTAAAACCTTATTTGGGCTAAGCAAAATATGTCACTGGCCATATTCTGGCTTCCAGATGCCAGTTTATAACCCCTACATTAGACTTTTGGAATGGACAGGAGGAAAACTTGATTTCAGGATACTTCTAATTTCTGCCCTACCAAAATTCCTGAGGTAAAGAATCATAAAAGGACTGATCTACATTTGGGAAGTGAAGGAATATACAGAGAGAAAAACGTAAATTAATATTTCAATAAAGTACCCTTCAATGTTGTATATAGCAGGGAACAACAAACTATAGTCCATGGGCCAAATCTAGCCCACTGCCTCGTTTTATAAATAAAGTTTTATTAAAATACAGTCACACTGCTTCATTTATCTATTGTTTTTGGCTGCTTGCATACTACAATGGTGGAACTGGATAATGGAGACAAAGACTTTGTGGTCAGCAAAGTCTTAAGATATTTTACTATCTGACTTCTTACAGAAAAACTGTGCCAACTCCTGGTGTGTAACATACTGCATAGTATCATTGGGTATAGGAATCCTAGCAATTTAAACCTAAAAGCTCTTGAAATTATTTGCTAACTTTGGAGCTATCATGGGGATTCTAAGGAAAATATTGTGGCTTTTCTGGATTGCTAGTAGCCCTCAGGTTTTCCTGCTGAACTTGACTTGTTATGGCAAGTGTGGACAACCTTGACTGCTTTCCCTGTGATATGACAGTTAAAGCTCATAATGCGATAGCTTTGCTCTGGTCTAAAGGAAGAATAAAACACACCTATAGGCTATGCTTTACATCCTCTTTTTGGAGTCTTTACTTAAAAATCAATTAAATTGTGTCAATTTAAAGTATGGCTTCTCCCTGTCAAGGACAATAAGTTTAGAATGAGATTATAATCCTCAAGTCTTCAGCATGTACAAACAGACTTTTTAAATTGTTTCTAAGGAAAAAAAAATCCAGTTGATGTTTTTATGGAAGATATATTAACTTCCTTTCTTATATATTTTGCAAACACAAAAAGCCTGCCATCACTTTAAATAATAGAAATAGCCATTGACCAATGGGTACCAAATGTGCAATGACAAATGCAGATCAAAGTGTACAATTCAGAAACAAGTTAGTACACTGTTGAGGTCTACAACTCTTCATATTTTCAACAAGAATTTCACTATTGCTATAATTTTGTTTGGAGGCTGTGCTTCAACTACTATATGAAAAAATAAAATAAAATGATTCCAGGACTTCCAGTCCCATATCAAAGTGGAATAGGCATGCTTTTCCCTTTTCCTCCCACTAAGTATAGCTAAAATTCCTAGACATTATATAAAGAAAGCAAATATATGAAGATGCTAAAAGGTAAAGAGAAGGAGAAAGACAAGTTAGGTACGTTGGGACCCATGAATGGCATAGTACTGTCAATGAAAGCCAAGTGGGGAGTATGACAGCTACCCCCACCTGGCAATAAAGAGGTGGGATCCATCTTCCCCACCAGCATGGTGTCAAAGGAGGCTTGCTTAAATAGAAGATTTAAATAAGATCCAGAATCGCATAACACTCAAAATGTCCAGACACAATAGAATATCAGTCATCATACCAAGAACAAGGAAAATAAAAAGTTGAAGAAAATACAATCAATAGACACCAACACTAAAATGACACAAATGTAAGGAATTATCCAATAGAAATTTTAAAGCAACCATCACAAAAATTCTTTGATGAGCAATTAAAAGCACACCTGAAACAAATTTAAAAATAGGATATCTCAGCAAAGAAATAGAAGACTTAAGGAAGAATCAGATGGAAATTTGGGTACTGAAAAATACAATAACTGAGATAAAAAAAAAACTCAGTGGAGAGGCTCAACAGCAGAATGGAGAGAAAAAGGAAACAATCAGTGAACTTGAAGACAGAAAAAAAAGAAAGTATCATACTGGAACAACAGAGAGAATACAGGCTGGAAAAAATATAACAGATCTTTAGAGAATTATGGGTCTATAACAAAAGAACTAACATTCATACCATTGGAATCCCAGAAGAGGAGAAAAAAGGTGGAGCTAACAGAATATTCCCAAATTTGACAAAAGGCATAAGCCTACAGATTCAGGAAGCTGAATGAAACTCAAACTGGATAAACCTAAAGAAACCCATGCCAAAAAACCATCAAAATAAAACTTCAGAAAAATCAGGGAAAAAACATCTTGAAATAAGCAAGAGAAAAATGATGTCCTAAATAAAGGATTAAAACAATTTGAATACAGTGAATTTCTCATCAGAAACCATGGAGCCAGAAGGAGGGGGAACAACATTTTTCCCATGCTGAAAGGTAAAAACTGTCAACCCCAAATTCTATATTCAGCAAAATTATCCTTCAGGAATAAAGGGAAAATGAAGATATTTTCAGACAAAGGAAAACCAAAAGAATTGGTCACTCACTAGTAGACCTACTCTAAAAGAAGCTCTTGAAACAGAAAAGAAGGAATTTTGGACTATAAGGAAGGGAGAAATAACAGAAAAAGCAAAACTACATGTAAATACTATGCAGATTCCTTCTTTTGAATTTTCTAAATAATGTTGGATTGTTAAAGAAAAAAGCATAACACTGTTTGATATGGTTCTCAATGTATATAGAGTAAATATGTCAGGGAATTATGTTATAAACAAGAGCGGGTAAAGATCAGACTGGCCTGATCTTGATAATGGTGGTGTTTACACAAATTTTCACAAGTGAAAAATGACACAGAACTTAATACCCACATTGTACCAATGTCAATTTCCTGATTTTGATATTGTAATATAATGAAGTAAGCTGTAACCATTGGAAGAAACTGGGTAAACCTCACCTGGGGACTCTGAATTATCTTCACAATTTTATAAAAATCTGCAATATTTTCAAAAGGTAAGTTTTTAAAAATGACTCTAGAAAGATTGTCTTTTCCAAATTATCAAGTTCAATCTTTTGAAAAATATGAAACTGATGCAGGAGAGGGTCAAAGGAATGTTGTTGGACTGCTTATCATGGGAAATTGGCCCAATTGCTCTGTACATTTCATTCTCTCGCATGGATTTAAATTTTAGATTGTGTTAGTTTGAATATATTATGTCCTGCCAAAAGCCATATTCTTTAATGCAGTCTTGTGGGGGCATATGTATTAATGTTGATTGGGTTGGAACCTTTGGATTAGGTTGTCTCCACGGAGATGTGACCCACCTAACTATAGGTGATCACTCTGATTAGATTTTCCATGGAGGCATCATCCCACCCATTCAGAATGGGCCTTGATTAGTTTACTGGAGCCCTATAAAAGCTCAGAAGTAGAAGGACTTTGGAGAAAGCTGCATCCATGGAGGGACACTTTGAAGAATGCACAGGACCTGAGAAAGGAGCTTAAATGCAACCTAGGAGCAAGCAGACACCAGCCACGTGCCTTCCCAGCTAACAGAGGTTTTCCAGACGCCATTGGCCATCCTCCAGTGAAGGTACCCGATTGTTGATGCCTTACCTTGGACACTTTATGGCCTTAAGACTGTAACTATGTAACCAAATAAACGCCCTTTATAAAAGCCAATCCATTTCTTGTGTTTTGCATAACAGCAGCATTAGCAAACCGGAACATAGATGAACACCAGAAAGTAAACATTTCCTTTCACCACTCTTTTCACCCTGCAGATATTTGGAGTCACAGGGTGATGAAGTAAAAGACTGGATTTTGAGAGGGATTAGAATTGGCTCTTTAAAGCAGTAAAGTAGCTCAGAAGTTTTTAACCTGCAGTAGTAAATTAGCTCAGAAGTTTTTAACCTATGTAGCCTCTGGGCTACGATCAATATCTACAAATAGAATAAGTCCTTTTTTTCTTTTTAAGAATAAAAGTGGCCTGTCAAAGCCTAAAAATAGATTACTAATTACTTGACCTAACTACTACTGTTTTAAAAAGCAAAACAAACAAACAAAAAAACCTCTCTTGCCAGATCAGTAACTCTTATTCACCTAAGTGAGAAATTAGCTATGCAACTTTTTAATAGGAGCTTTTGTGTGATAAATTGACTCCTTTAAACACATTTATAGTTTCTTATATCAAACAGTACAACTCAAAAAGGGAATAAAGTATTTAAGTAAATCCAATCCCAAGGAAATATGAGCTGCAGCAGGCAACTCAAAGCTCTTTCTTAGATCTTACATATCTCAGTATTTCCAGTAAATAGTTTAAATTTGGGACCAAATTTGACATTGTTTGTATTTTCACAATAAATATCATTGAGTCTGTTAAAGAGAGTCCTTGGGAAATCTAATCAAACCCCTCATTTTACCAATAGAACATGTACTTGCAAGTATTCTAACACCATAGCAGAAGCATCAGCCTCCTCAAGGAACCTAATGTTTTAGTGGCAACCAAAGTAATATATTCCTCTAAGTCTTTTAAGATACAAGTTTTCCTGCCATTTAATTTTGTTTGCTTGATTCATTTCCCTGTGAAGTGAAACCCTTCACAATTCTCCAGGCAGAATGTCTGTGAGAGCTGGCAGGGCATTTTATACTTCCCATGATTAAAAAGACACCACAACAATAATAACCCTTTCATTTTATTTACATCTCTTCTTGTTTCATCCTTAAGGTAGTTGCAATAATAATAGGAGCTGTCATTTATTAAGGGCCCACTATCTGTCGGTGCTGTGCTGGGCAGTTTTATGTGGAGATTAAAAGCATAGATCCTGTAACCAAACAGATGTAATTCAAATCCCAGTGCTACCACTTACTAGCACGTTGATCTTTGCAAGTTACTTGCCATTGCTTAGCCTCTCCCTATTAACGTGGACATAAAGTATCATTCCCATATAATAAGGTTGTAGTGAGGTTTAACTGAAATATTATGGATATTTAACACAAGCCCCAACAGGTAGAAAGCACCCAGTAAAGGTAAGTCTTATTAATTAAATGTTTGCAACTTTACAAAATATTTAGGATTTCTCAATACAGACTTAAAGAGATCCGGCAATTTGCCTTAAAGACATTTGAATCCATGTCTGTCTGACCCTCAGAGCTCATGATTCTTCCCTTACTGCTATGATTCTGTTTATTCTAGTCAATTTATTATAACAGTACTGCTTTAAAAGAAAACCCACTATCACTGGAGATTAAATACAAAAAGTGATGTGTACTCATTAACTTTCACTACAGCTTTCTCTTACAAGAATTTTTTTACCTCTTCTCACTCTTTCTCTATCTTTGGCCAAGTGAAGACTGAGCACTAAATTATGAAATTGCCTAAAGTGTGACTGGTCTGGCTAAAAGAGCGGAAAGCTATATATTGAGAAAGTGGATGCAGGTTGTCAACTGCGGGGGGCCAAACGCCCATGCTCAGATAGTCTTCCAACCCTGTTGGCCCAAGGGTGGGCAGGATGGTGCACTCTACCTGGCTGTTTGGCTGGAACAGTGCCCCACCAAACTGGAGCTCTTTAGGCACACACCAGTCACCACTGCACACTGCCCATGCCACACAGGGTGTTTTATCACATGGTAGCATTGAACAATGATGACAAATGAGACAGGTGCCTGCTGCCATTAAAACATTGTCAGCCCTGGAATATTTACTCATGTCCATCTTCCCCACCCTTATCACTTTCTCTAAATGAGCTTATTTTCTTGAATATACCATGTATATGTCATGTTTTGCTTTCTCTTTATTTAACCATATCCTGGGCAAGATTTATTTCATTAGTATTAGTAGTAGTAGGGGTATTGTTATTAATATCATTAGGTTTTCCCATGCCTCTCTAAGCACATCATTTCCATTTGAAAGCTACTTGGAATATTCTATATGCCTTCCTTAAAAATAATTGTCCATTAAAGAGCACATCCATGCCCATATCTATTCCTGTTTAGAACAGGCTGGTCAAATTTTTTTTTTTGATGACACCTGTTGCCTGAAAAATGTATTTTCCCAAATAATATAAAATTCCCCCCACTTGTCTCATGACATCTGATTGAAAACCCCCATTTTAGTT
>PVKY010008630.1:0-13914 GCA_004027775.1 Bradypus variegatus
GGACGCAGACAATGCCTCAGTGATAAGCATGCAGATTGCACACCTAGTTCAGAAACTCCCCTGAGTTTGCTTGTAATTAAGGGGGTTAGAAAGGTAAAAAAAAAAAAATATATATATAAACCCAATTAATCATTTAAATATTTAAAGTCAGATTTTTTCCCTCACTCCAGGATTAGTATATTTCATAACGCCAGCAGCAGACAGCCCTGGTTTTTACTGGGGTTCATTTGAGAGCATGTTTAAACTAGTCAGATTGAGTGATGCTTCCAGCAACTAATCGCATGTCAAATAAAAGATATTTTATGTAATAAATTACCACTACAAGTAATTCAAATGTCATTTATCAGTTTTATTATCAGTCAGGCAAAGTCTTGTTTCTCTATATTAATCAAAATCAAGCTTTTTTTTTTTTTGGAGTGCTTTTGACACCTCTTGGCAAAAGTACAGAAGTGAAGAGGTAGAGTCACCCCCAGTGCTGAAAGGAGCAATGTAACTGCACAAGAATGGAGCTCAAAGGTGACAACTAACTCTAGGTATTTAAAACTACCATTACCACTGTTTTTATGCCAGTGTCAAAGCAGAAAAAAGTGGGTCTTTGAGAAATATTTTATTTTTAGGGCTGGGAGACTCTTAGAATACTCCTCCTACTTAAATCCCTAAACGTGCTAATGCTTTTCCTGGTAGAGCTCCGGGCAGGGGAAGGGCTTCAGTGAGGGAACCGCTCCCACCCTCCTCATCTTTCGCCTCTTTCAGGAAGACTAACTCTAACTCCTCACACCTCCTGGAAACAGGAAGACGTAAGACTTTTAGCCCAAGTCTGTGACCAACCAGAACAATTTGTTCTGAGAAAGAAGTTTCCAAGTAGCCAAGAGACCTGTTTGGTATTAAGCCATGGAGGAAACAGCTGGAACAGAACAGATGTGCCTCTTAGAAAATTCTGCAACCAGCTGCCACTGCCTGTCCTCAACAAATCCCATTAAGTGGCTGGGCCCAGGGACACAACTAAAGAGAAACTGTGGAGACTTAGCCTTTGGCTAAAAAGAAACACATCAAGAACATTTGGTGACCCAGAGCAGACACTGTGGAGGGGTAAGAATGCTAGTCAGGAAGGAGAAATGAGTCCCAAGCTAACAAGTAGCCGCCACCACTCATGAGTCCAAACACAAAGCTCAGTGCTCAAGCTTTGCTTCTTTGCTCCACGAGGTCACAACCAGTGGGTTTGTCAGGCAAGGCTATGTTGAGGAGATGGACCTGACAGCCTGCTACCTGGCCTCACCCACACAGCCTTACATGGAAAGCGAAAGAAAAAAATGAGATCTGAGATAACACAAAGCAGATCCTGACCCCTCCCCCGACCTCTCGGCAAGTGTGTAAAGGGAAGGCCTTGCTTCCTAATGATGAGCACACAGCCCCAGCTGTGGCTGAGCAGGGTGCAAAAATGGCAGTGAGAGAAAGAAGGTTGCTTCAGACCGTGCACTGGGGATCAAAATGAATCTGCTATTTTAAGATATGTCTTTTAAAATCTGATACCTAACACCATTTAAAATCATTTTTTGAAAAAAATAAAACTTCATGATAGGCAATTAAAATGAAGACAATGCAGATAGAGCATCCTGAAAGATAGATCCAGGGCTGAGTTACGTTAAAGAAATAAAACTGAGCAACTTTCCATAACTTTGGAGCCAATTTTAACCTTTTTTGACATTTTGTAAGTGATTTAAAGAAGGGGTTCTGGCTGTATTTTGGAGGTATACATTTATACTAGTTTGAATAACCTTTATTCCTAAAATAGGTTTCATTTTATAACAAAATGAAAGCCCTGGTGGGCCACAGTCTCATATAATAAAAGCAATATTCAAAAGGACCTTTACATTTTAATCTGAAACTCTCTAACAGACTCCCAATACATGAATATATATAGTATAGCCAGAACCTGGAAGGGAGGGAGGAAGGGAAAAGGAAGACCAGCCTGAACCTACTAATATTAACTTTAAAAAATAAAATTAGGAGACAAGTTGTATCACTGCGCAAATGAGAACACTCTCACGAATCAGATGCTCGTGTTACTAGCGAAAACAGTGACATTCAAGACATTTCATAAGAAAATGGAAACAGAATAAATGCTTTCTTGCATGTAACCAAAACACTTGAAACTCATTTATTCTGGTCCTTCACCTCTTCTTAAAACTTTGTCACATACTTAAAAGTTAGCCTAGAAGAGGACTTGAGTGTGTCACATTCTTTTGGAAAAACCCAAGCGCTTCCCACTATTCCCCACTGCTCCCAGCTTGCTGAGTTTGGGAGACGTGAAACATTGCTCTTTGGCCAGTGTTCTAGTCTCAGTCAAGGTCAAAGCAGGAGCTGGAGCGGGTGACTTACTGTGCATCTGAGCACTGAGGTGAGGGGGCTGGACAGGAACCACCTGTGTAGATGGGCCCAAGGGTGAAGGCTCATCGGCAGCCATGCCCGACTGCTGGAAAGCCAAATCAATCTCTTCATCTGTCAGCCCTGGGGGAGAAGAGGACATAATTACAGGTGAGTACCTTTCTCTACTGTCCAAGGCTGCGATGAAATCTTCATTAAGAAAAGCCCCTTTCAGCCACAGAATGCCTAGCATCCTGAAAGTTGCTGCTCCGATTTCAGATTCTCCGGAACCTCTCAGTTGCAATTTAACCTTAAGCGACAGAATATTAGCCTCAACTCTGCTTCCAAATGTGGCTCATTCAATTTCCTTAATTTATCCTTGAGTTTATTGCTGCTTTTGAAGTCGCTCTGTACTGCAATTCTCCATTCTTCCCCCGAAAAACAGATACCATCAACTGCAAATGTGGCTCATTTTAATCTGTAATGGTGTTAAAAAAAAAAGAGGGGAAAAAACTAACAATAATGCATGAAAACAGACAGGGAAACAAAAAACTAATTATTGGGTGAGACGACTAATTAGTCTAGATCGTTTCCGAAGACGGGAATAATTTGCTTTATTTTATGACAAATGCAGAAATAAAAAGAAAAATCAGGACTGACTGTGATTAGTATGAATGGGATATAGAATGTAAAGAAGAAAATAAAACAAGAAAACAGATCAAAACAAGGCCAGGCCCAAACTTTCAGATGATTATTGCTCTAGCCTATCATAGGCTGAAGATATTGCCTTTGGCTAGTTTTCTTTTCCCTTTTTTTAAAACCCTCCCTACATTCTAAGCCACACTGCATGTGGGATATCAGGAAAGAGCAGGGCGCCATCTGCAGCAGCTCTAACATGTGGAAAGGATCTGCCCATGGAGGAATAAAAGGCAAGTGAAAAACCCATGAAAGCCCACATTTCCAGTGGGCGTGCAGCTGGAACACCTTCAATAGGCCCGAGGCCAACTTGGGACGCTGACCCGGTGGGAGGAGGAGGAGGAGGAGGAGGAGGGCGCCGGCCAACCCAAACAACGGAAGCCAGGCGTGGCTCACAGGTGTAAGAAAAGCTTTCCCACAGGGCCAACTGGGAAAGTAGCTCTGTGTATGAAAGCGCTCTGGCCGCTGGGAGCGGTAAGAGCAGGTGGGAGGTCACTGCTGGTCTGCAAAAGGCCACTCCGGCCAGTCCGCACTGTTCCGGGAATCCCTATATCCAGTCCGGCCGCAACATGGAGCTTTTAAACTAGAGCCGAGAGCTTTTCCACATCTGGTTGGCAGCTCTCCATTAGAGGCACACAGCCTGGTATATTTGCCCCTGGGGGTAGATGAAGCACAAGGAGGTTCTGAGGATCAGCATCTTCAAAAGCTTGGTGCCTCATACTCTGTGCCAAGGGGCTAATAGATGGTGCACATTAATGCTTCAAAGCGCAGCTCTGCCCTGCACCGTATTGACGGGTGAATTGACTACAGCCATCCCTCGAACTTTTCATGCCCTACAGCAAATGGGGTGGTCAAGGGAGAAGAGCCCTGGACCCTTTTTTCTCTTTTCTGCACTGAGCAGTTGAGGTCTGTCCCCATTTCAAAAAGCAGTTCTCCTCTTTCTCCTCTTCACACAGTGAAGCTGGCCACTGGCAGGCCAGGCCACCCCTCTGTGTCAGAGTCCGAAGTGACGCCCGTCTGCCCCCGACAGCACCCTGTTCTTAAAGAAACTGACAGGGCAGATGCAAGAGCTTCCAGGATGCACGGAGTATCATTTACTGGTGCTTAGTGCTTTCCAAATACAGAAGTTAAATCTGAGCATAGTAGAGCTAGACAGGAGATGTCTACCTTCCCAATTCCTTCGCATCCTACAAAGGGACTGCTTTACTGTCATTTCACCTCCCAAAAAGAACAGGGGAAACAGGACCCACAGGCAAACCAGGCAAAAAGGGAGAACACGTTTCCCCCAAGTTTGTAACTCTCAGACCCCAGCCGCTGTATGACTGTCAAATGCTCTTACTAAATTGGAAGGGGGGACCCACTTCAGAGTCCTAGTAGGGACATTGTTTAACTGGCTCATAATCAGCCATGAGAGAAGAAACCGGCACATGCGACGTCAGCACAGGCTGATGGTCACTGGTACACAATGGAATTTTATAAACCTGGAGGTTTGTGTGCCTTGTCAGCTGCTGGCTGCAAATGAGGATAATTTTCCCAAAAGGAGCATTCAGTTGCATTCTCATTTTCCCTTTTGGCTCTTACAAATATAAACAAGTACGATAATGTTTAACGCTGGGGAAATATACAGTAAGTTACAGACTGTGCTGTGGCCTGAGAGCTGGAGCTGGTTAAAGGGACAGGACTCCCTGCCCATTGTGCCCTCTGGCCCTGAGCTTTCGCAAAGCTCATTTTCCTAATAAAACATGTTCCTTGCATGTCTGCAGCCGAGCCCACTACTGAGGCCATGGTTTAAAGGGCATCAGCATTTCCTTCCAACCTCTTGTTTTTTCAAAGACCTTATCATTTGATGCTCTAAATTTACATTAGCTGAAATTCTGATATCCCAAGTTCTCCAGCAGTCAGGATTTTTGGTTCAGTTACATACAATGAATCATTTTTCTTCTTTTAAGAAAAATAAGCTTTGTAACTATCTCACTGAATACTATGATTTCAGAGCTGGACCATTATCCCAGTCATCCCCCTCATGTAACAGCTACAAAAGCTGGAGTTCAAGATGGATAAAACAAAATGTCCCCAAATCATACTAGTTACAGAATGGTCAGCCACCCACAACTACCCCCACTACACTGGCTGATTTCTCACTACACCACAGAGGTACAAAATATCAAAAGACAGATTTGGACATCATGTCTTAAATCTTCAATCTTGTTAAAGGGGTTTAAATAAGGACTAAATTCCCCCACCCCCATCTATATCAATCTATAGATAAAATTCAACAAATACTATTTGGAGGATATACCAAAACAGCACAGGAATTTAACCATGGGGCCACCCTGCGAATGCCATCTGGACAACTTTTAGAACACAAGAACAACAAGGGTAGAATATTCTAACCCCAACTCAAATCCAAATGCCTCTCACAGCCTGGTGCCTCTTCTTCCCCGAGTGTCCTCTCTCTCTCTCTGGAGTGTCCTTAGATTAGCTGGGGCTGACCAGCCCTAAGGCATCCAGTTCCCTGCCCCTCTTCCCCTCCCATTCCCACAGAGATAAACAGTGGAGATCTTAGAGTTGAGACCTTGCAGAATTCAAAAGGTTAAAAGGAATAATAAAGGAAACTGCCAATTGTAAGTGAATTATATTTGGCTCTGAAAGCTGAGGCACAGGCTATATTATAAAAAAGCATCTCTTTGTGTTGTTTACCATCACCCTGACTAATGCAGACCTTTTTTTTGTTTGTTTTAAATAATATCATGCAAATTAGACACACACACTTCCTTCCAGTTGATTGCTATCTGCAAGGAATAATCTAACTGCAGAGGGACTGAGCAAGGGCTGAGCAGAGCAGAGGGGTGGGAGCAAAGGGCTTTGCAGCCCTGTGCCTGCAAACCTCTTGCCCTCCCCCATTCGCCTAAGTCTTCCTTTAGCTCCTGCCTTGGGAAGAATTAGTCAATTTTAATAAAGCCTAAAATTTTCTTTTACTCAGCATATCAATTTGCATTACACTACACTGATAGCACCTTGCATTCAGACCCTCTCTCAGTAACTGCACCTCTGCCACTTGGCAATTTTCAAGAGCTACCAGCTCCCCACAGTCTGTAGCAGAAAATAAAACTTAAGAAAGCAGTTATTCCATCCACTAACTAGCTCTAGCCAAGAGAAGGAGGAGAAAGGGGTGAGGGAGCTTGTCTGACAGGAGCAGGAGGACTGACTCGGAAAGGTAGAGAGTGTCGGGTCTCCTTTTTAGGACCACAGGTGCCTGGTCTGCAAAACGGACAGCTCTCACTTCAAATGACTCCAAATGCCGACCCCGCACACCCCAAATCAGGGAAAACTTTTTGTTTTCTCTGGAATCTACTTCCAAAAATCTCCAGAAAGTTCCTTTTACAAGAAGATGCCTGCTGCCCCTCTGTAGAAGCTGGACCAAAGATTTCTTTGCCAACACTTTCTTTGAACAGAAAAGACTGAGTAAGCTGTATTCTGTCAATTAATAAGGCCCGGGTTTTACCACCGCAGCATCAGAACTGAATGGCCTCGGGACTGCCACACTGGCCTATTTTTATCCCTTGAAAGATAAACAAATCTGTTTTCTTTTTCTAAAGGTTTTTGTTAAAATGCAAACCAAATCAAACCGGTTGACTTTGTGAGCTGTAACCGCCTGGCTGTGAGCAGATGCCGTAGGGTGCTTTCCTACAATTCAGATAAAACCAGGCACCCTACAAGGCTGTCTTTTTCAATGAGACTGGCTGTGCAAGGGCTTATACGAAGAAGTAACCTCAACACCATCCCCAGTGACCAACGGGCACGGCCACCAAGCCTGGTGAAAGAGAAAAGACAGATTACAGGTGATGACAGTGCTGTGTGCATCCCCCAGGTCCAGGAACAACCAGAACAGAACGGATGAGGAATAGTTTGGAAATAAGCAAGGGAATGAACACCCATGGCACCTGTCAGCCCAGCCCTAGTTTTATCATCAAAATACAGAGTCTGCCTGGGAGTAAGGAAGCAGGGCTCGGGGGCCAGTAGCAAAGGGTGGCAGTTCAGGGCTGGTAACTCAGATCATCTTCTTCCCCGATCTGTAGTCCCCTTATTTACAGGACTCAGGTGATTCATCTGGGACTCTGGGCGACTAAGCGAGGGTCACCTCTCTCAGAACACAACCCGTTATCTACCCAGGCACATGCTTGGCTTGGAGGAGATGAGGCAGAGAAAGACATCTAGCTAAAAATACTCCCCAAATTAAAAGAAAAATCAACTCTCTCAGAAAAGGTTAGAGGAGGGGAAAGAGAAAAAAAAGTATTTTTATTTTATTTTATTAACATTTTGTTGGAACAATAAGGACTCTCAGAGCCTCTAAAAGTCGTTGGATGACCTGTAGACCCCTATTTCCCAGTGCCTTGTATAAAATTGAATTTTTTAAACATAAATTACATGTAATGACGACACTGTAAAAACTAACAGTAATGGAAAGCTGTGCTGTATTTCATTAGCCTGTATTATTCCGTGCCACCTGATCCAGCCGGGCCTTGTTTATGAGTTAGTGTGTTAGCAGATGCCGATGGAAGCATTTGCTTCGACCTTGCTCTTCTCATTGGGGCATGAAATTACGACGGCAGCACCTTGATATTACAGCCATAAATACAGTAAACTGCAAATTTAAGCCAATGGCTCCTATTGTCTCTGAACATAAAGCTGATCGGTATTTATTTAAAAGGAGAACAAAAAAAATATTATATATCACCTTGTTTATAGGGCCTCCCCCACCCACGCTTCTATCCCCTCCCCCAGCCCCCCAACCTGTCTAATTCACTTGGCTAAAATATTAAGCAAATAAGCCAAATGCTCTTTCTTCTCTGCTGATTAACTATTTCCAAGCAACAAAAAGAGTCTTTGAGAAAACTAGTTCCAAATAGCATTACCTTGAATGAAAAGAGTTTTTATAAAAATTGATCTGATGGTACAGACCCGGTTCCCATCGTCTTCATATTGATATGTATATTCAAGAAAAAGATGCAAGAATTTCCCCTCTTCTTACCTGAGGAAAGTTGAAACAACAGGAGAAAAAGTTGCTGGTAAGGCCCTGAAATTGAATGTTCTCTCAGTATCCTTTCTAAGAACGTTAAGTAGAAATGCTATTTCAAAAAGTAGCAGAACACTGCCTCCTGCCACCTAAGCACGGAAAGAAAGATACCTAACCAGGAAAATAATTCTCATCTCAACACACAGCGAGAGCTGGGGGACTTCTCATTACAACTTGCACCCATCCCCTCCTATTCCCAGTGAACCATAAAGACAATATATCCTTTAAATACATTAAATGTGCAAGAAAAATAAACACAAAGACAAAAGGACCCTGGGTATCACCCAGCCACGTCTCCTAGTATAAATCACTGAGTAAAAAGCCTGTGCAAAATGTATTTTACTACTAGCTTAAAGACTGAAGAGGCCAGCAGGCTCATTCCACTCTAAGTCTCAAAGAGAAGGCAAGTCTGCTGCTTAGTATCAGTGCAACAGGATCTCTGCTTCTCAGAGAGGCAGAGGGGCTGATGTAAAAACAGCCACCTGCAAGCCCAAGTCTGGAGGTTTCAAAGAGTTAGTGGTGAAAAATGTAGAACATTGGCCAGCAGGCTCCTAAGTCACTACTGGGGAAGCAGGTAGAGGGACCATTTTAGCAATGAACTGCATGCAAGTTCTTGGGAGCAATTTAATTCCAAATCAGACAGGCTGGGGTCATCGGTTCCAGCACTGAGTAGTATCAGTGACACAGCAAATCAACCAAGATCAAAAGTTTTTGTACATTTACTTTTGCTACGTTATTCCACAAGGCAGACATACTCCCTTGGTGCCCCCTAAATCATATCAGCCACACCAGTCCTTGAGCCTGGCTCCTTCTGCATAAGGAGGAAACTTCCCTACAAAATTTATTGAGCTTCTCTGGGGAGTAGTATAACTGGTGAACAAGACAGAAGTGAGCTGCCCCTCGGTGTAACACAAATTGAGATCTCTCATATGAAAGATTGGGAGGGTTTCCAATCAGTATCTATGATGTCAATTTTTAGATCTATAGTCTAGAGGTTTGTTTTGTTTTTTCCCCTTTTAATCCTTCTCGGCTAAATTAGAAACAAAACCAAAGAGGGGTTGCTTTCGATATTTGATCATCAGTTCCAAAGGATTAATAGTGGGCCAAATATGGTTGCTGGCTGTCCCGGACAGCCTCCTCTAACCCAGCCAGTCTTGGGCAACAGGTGGAGAAGTCAGCCCTCCTCACAGCACGCAAAGGAGCCCTGAGGAAGGACCAGGGGTGTGGTGACCAGGAATCACTGCTGCTGAAATGCCAGAGGTCAGGTGAGTCAAACATATGTCTGTCCGTGTGTGGAAAGGTCAAATTAATCTACACTTTTAATGATGCTTGAATCTTGCTCCTGTATCAGAACAGGCAGTGAAGTTTTTTTAAAACAAAAAAACCCCAGATCTTTGACAATCAAATAAATTCAGAACTAGAGAATAACTTGGAGCTCAGCAAGTCTATCTCATTCTGTGTTACTGAATACCAACACCAACAGAAGGACACAGAGGGGCAGTGACTTTCCCAGGGCCCATAGCGAGCCCCAGGCAGAACCAGAGGCCCAATGCGGGGCGCTCTCCTGGACCAGGGGCCCAGCAGCCCAGCCTGGGACATGGCTCGCCTCTGCCATCCAGCACAGTCATCACATTTTAAATCACCCAACTCTTAACCAATCTTCCCCAAACAAAAAAACAAAAAGAACATATGTAGCATGGGTAAAAACTAGGTGAAAGGCACACTGCATCTTCATGTACTATTTTTGCAACTTCCTGTGAATCTGTACTTTTAAAAATATATATATATACATATACATAAACATACAAAAATACACTTATATTTAGTTGTGTGCATAAATAAAAGGAGGATAGAGAAAAAATGGTAACATTGGGGGACAGAAACTAAAGACAGATCTTTTTTTGGTGCACATCCTTTTGAATGTTGTTCCATGTGAATTTGCTTCTCATTCTAAAGGATACATTTACTTTTCAAAGCAAATATATATATATATATACACACACATATATATTTGAGGGTAAAAAACTCTTAATCCTCAACAAAATCACTTAACACAGTTGTTCCAGGTTTCTGGAAGAGAAAAACCAACATAAAGTAAGGTATGGAGCCTGGGCCAGGAGCGGGGGTTAGAATGACACCCACAGTTTCTAATCTCTTGCTTTTAACCCATTGTGGCTGTGGCCACAGCAGCCAAGTACAAGGGGGCTTTTCAAAAGAGATATATTTCTAAAAGGCAGACATCTATTTTGACACATCCTGGCTGCCCAAGTGTTTCTTTCAGCTCTAAATATTTGCTTCACCAATGGAAATGTTTCCATCACTGCAACAAAACAAACATTTGCTTTGGGATGGTAGGATAGTCATACGCTATTTCATATGTTCTCAAAAGAAGCCTGATTGGGGAAAAAAGCGTACTGTAAGAAAGACACAAATCACGGTGGAAATTTTTTGTTTCCAACTTGTTCCTCAAAGAACACCTTGTCACGAGAGCTCAGTGCACTAGGGCAGACTCGGCAGTCACTCAGCTGAACTATAAATGCTCACTGGGGGTTGGCCTTTACATCTGGAATCTTAACTATGTGATCGGAAAGTTCAGTATTTAACTTTCTTCCTAAAGTTTTTTTTATGCAATTTTACTGAGATACACTCACATAACATACAGTCATTCAAAGTGTACAGTTGTTCACAATACTGTCGTATAGTTGTGTATTCATCGCCACAAACTCTGAACATTTTTATTATCCAAAAAATTCTTCCTAAAGTTTTAAATTACCATTCAGCTATCAGATGTTTTAAAAATCCTCATGTTCACTTGAAAGATTAACATTTTAAAACATACTATAATAAGAAAATATATAAATTATTTTGTCACCACCTATTTATTTATCTCAAATAAAACTCGTATTGTTGCTATTGGCAACATTATTGTATAGAGAAAAATCTTTAGTACTCAAACAAATCAATAAACATTTGGGTGCTATTTTTCTAGGCAACATGAGAGAGCTAAGACCTCATCTTCCCCACTGTAAAACAGGGGCCTGCCTATACGAGAAGACACATACACATATGTATATATGTACATAGACAAGGATATTTACATATGTAATTTGCCCACATATTTATATATACACACATACGTTTAAGCAACCTTTTATTGACAACAAAAATAACACATGTAAACTACAAAAATATGGAAACTAAAGAAAAGCATATAAAAAAAGTAAAACATCATTCATCCTTCCACTTGCCACCGAGAAATCACCACCAAAATATATGAAACCCAAGTGCTGGAAGGCGGTGTTTTAAGAGCTTTTTACATCTTTAACCCTTTGAAACCCAGCAACAACCCCACTCGGGGCCACTGCGGCGCACACTCCAGGGCTCCACACTTGTCATGTGCATGGCACCTTGTGGGACTGCGGTTGTGCCCCTGGGAAGAGGTACTTATTCTCCCCACTCTACAGATGAGAAATCGAAGGCCCACAGACGTGAAGCAGCCTCTGTAGGCCTCTCTCACACTGCTGGGTGTGTGGTGGGAGCATGAACCCAGCCACCCTGGCTTCAGGGCTCACGCTCCTCACCTCTACACAACACAAAAGAGAAAACACTCCAAATGCTTGTGCAAGTTGAAAGGGAAAATTAATACCCCTGACTTCTAGTATATCACTCAGATGTGTTGGTAATGTTATTAAGACTGAATTTCTTCAAATTAAAAAAGACTTTTTACATGAGACTACCCAAGGCTGGTGAGGGTACTGTGGAAATGTAAACTGAGAAACTTCTGGAAGACAATTCAGCACCCCATATCATGAGTACTTAAAAATGTTCGTACCCTTTGACACAATAATTTTACTTCTAGAAAATAATAAAATAATGTGGTATAAGACTTACATACAAAATGATTCATTACCATGTTTTTAATATCAAAAAGTTAAATATAAATATCCAAAGAGGAATGATCACATAAATTATATTTCAATACATAAATACATATATTTATAAATATGGACATATATACAGACGGTAACATGCTAAACACACTCTTCTACACCTTGCTATTTTTCCTTAATGTATCTTGGAGAGCTTTCTATGTTAGTAGATATAGAGCTTTCCATTCTCCTTAATGGCTGAATGATATCCCATTATACGGATATACCATACTTTAATTTGTCCTCTATTGAACATTTAATGTTAAAAACAAAACCACAACAAAAGTCCATGTTTGTGCCATTTGTACAAATGCAAGTATATGCCTAGAATAGGCTCAGCCATGTACAGTATTAATTTTGATAAATACTTATAAACTGCTTTCCTGAGAGGTTATTTCTATGTACGTTCCTACCAGTGTGTGTGTGTCCTACAACCTTGCCTACATGAGACTATCAAGCTTTTTATCTTTGCTACTCTGAAAGGTGGAAAAAAAGGTCTTATAATTCTATTTTAAGAAAACATTTGTTGAATGTTCCATATACAGACAGAAATGCAACTTTTAAGTGTATGGATTTATGAATTCTCACATGTAACTACTGCCCAGATGAAAAAAATAGAATAACAGCACCCAGGATCCTCCCGCATGTCTCCTCCCAGTCATCACCCAACTTCTAGTACCACAGATTAATTTTGCTTCTTTTTGAACTTAAATAAATGGGATAATACAGCAAGTATTCTTTGGTGAGGGGCTTCGTTCACTGCAGATCATGTGTGGGCAAGTCACCCATGTCGTTGCAGGGAGCCGCAGTTCGTTCATTCTTGCTGCTGTGTAGTATTCCATCATAAGAATGACCCTTAACCCATCTATTTTACTGCTGATGGACATTTGGGTTGTTTCAAGTTCTGTAGTGGGCATGTAGTGGTATCTCATTCTGATTTTAATTTGATTTTTCTGATGAGTAAAGAAGTTAAACATCTTTTAGTAACCTTACTGCCTTTTTTGGGGTAAAGTGCTATATATATACGGCAAGTTTGTAAACAGTGTTAAGAACTTGATTGTTTTGTCTGTTTGTACTATCAATTATTGAGAAAGGTCTTTAAAGCCTCCCGTTATTGTAGTAGATTTGTCTATTTCTCCTTTTCGTTCTGTCAGTTATTGCTTCATGTATATTGTATCCAAGTTATTAGATATATAAATATTTGGAATTGTTAAATCTTCCTGGTGACTGACCATTTTACCATCATAAAATTTCCCTCTCTATCTCTTGCTCTGCTTTAAAATCTACCGTTTGAGCCCTCCTGCACGCTGGGGGCGGGCGCGTGATGTGCGTAGGGAGGGGTCGGTGGGCCCGGGCGGAGCGCCGCTGGTTGGTTCCTGGTACCTTTACTGCCCAAGCCGGGGTTAAAGGGGCCTCCTGCTCGCTGGCCAATTCACGCGGTGGGGACTGGTCTCCGAGAAGAAGAAAGAATTCGAGTAAAGAAGAAATATCCCAAGAGCAGCTGGCAACTACCCAAGAACTATATGAAACAGTGTTGTCGGGGTGTCCAGTAACCAGTCACACATCGGATGCAAGTTTGGCATTGGAGGAAAAGCCGAGATCACAGCGAACATTGTCTCGACCCCCATCTTTAATGGGCAACTCAGACGGACCACGGAATCTAACTGGAGAGGCCCCAAAGAGGAGAGGGGATTAGCAAATAGTGCCCCTGAGAGACAACTGGAGTTCTGAGGATTGGGAGAGTGGAGGGAGGTCCAGCTCAACTGGCAGTCCTCCTCCTGGGAACTCACACCCCAGGGGCTGGAATTCAGATTCCTACCTCAGGCAGCCACACCCCCAACAGGATCA
>PVKY010008631.1:0-13927 GCA_004027775.1 Bradypus variegatus
CGCCCCCCCCCCGCCCGGTGGCGCCGCCGCAGGGGCCGGAGCGCGGGTGTCCGGCGAGCCCCGAGCGCCCTCTGCCGGCGCCAGCTCCCGCTCTCCGCGCCCACGCGCCCCGGGCTCCCCCTCACTCCCGCGGGCTCCCGACCTGCCCCTCCCGCGCCCCCTCAGGCCTCCCCTCCTATTACACAACGCCCCAGAAGCAGTCTTCACCCTAGAACACCCTGTTTACCGCACACTCCGTCTGTCCGTCCGTCCGTCCGTCCATCCATCCATCCATCCATCCATCCATCCATCCACCCCTCAATCCCAAGGTATAGCTACCCAGCACCTACTGGGTCCCAGCGGTGCTAGGCCCTCTGCTCACGGGCAGGACAGACAGCCCCCTGGCCTCCCGGAGCTTACATCCAAGTGGGCACAGCCAGTCACTGGAGTGGGCGAGTAAAACTGTGAAGGGGGGTGCTGTGGGCCATGGGGTGGGGGTGAGGGGTGCCCTGGTGGCTGTGGAGGGGGTTGTCAGAAGAGGCTTCTGGAGGAAGTGATCCTTACACTGAGACATTCAAAGGAAGGGGAGGAGTTAGAGAGGTGGGAAAGTCCGTGCAAAGGCCCTGTGGCACATCCCAGCAGGGGAGCACATGGAGCCAGTGTTGCTAGAATGGAGTGGGGGCAGCGGCCATGAACCCCCCACCCAACAGACCATTCCTCTTGTACACGCTCCTTCCACTTCTCTAACACAGCTGCCCTCTCACCTGCTCCCTGGGCCTTTGTGACCCCCCAGCCAATGGGCCACCCATGCAGCCCTGTGCTACCCTCCAGCTCCGAGTGCAGGGTCCCAGGCCCCCGGCCCCCACCCACCACACAGAGTCCTTGGACGCAGGAGTGGAGGCAGGCACTGGCTTTATTCAGGACCCGCAAGGAGCAGGGCCTGGGATCCTCCTGGCTGGGTGACAGTTGGCCCCGGGGGGCTGGGCAAGGCGGGCTGAGCCCGGTGGATGCTGGCCGCTCTCACCCTAAGTCGTGGGTCTGGGCCTGCCCCGGGCCTGCACCCCCAGTTGACATCTTGGGCCTTGGCGAGAGTCTGGGACAGCCGGGGTTTCCTGCTCCTGTTCCCCCGAGGGTCCGGTGCATGGGCTCGTGGTCCCTCCCTCTCCTGCTAGGAGAGGCCCCTTCTCCTCCTCGGGGCGTCCTTGGGGGAGCCTTGCACCTGGCAGGGCCGCGGTCCTCTCCCCTCCTCTTCAGGGCGTAGGTGCCAGGCTGTGCCGGCCCAGGGCTAGGGCGGCTTCCTGGGCTCCTTCTTCTGCAGGGAGCTGGCCACGGCCAGGGCCCCGCCCTGCACGAAGCGCACGAAGTTGTCCCCGGCCAGCGGCCCCATGGCGTACAGGCCCTCCTGGTGGGTGCTCTGGTAGGTGAAGGGGTCCACATCCACGGGGTTCCTCTTGGCACTCAGCGGCTGCCCGGGGTCCACGGCGAGGTCGGCGCCTCCCCCGGGGAGGAAGGAAAGGTCCGGGTGGGAGCCAATGAGGACCAGCGCCAGTGAGATGTCGAAGACCTTCTGGCAGCCGTGGGGGTCGCGGAACACGGCCTGGCGGTCCTCCTTGAAGAGCAGCAGCCGGTGCTGGGGCAGGCTGAGGTAGCCCTCGTAGGGGCCGGGGGACAGGATGGACTGCTCCCGCATCATCTGGTGCACTTTGTGGTACTCGGGGTACAGCATCTTGGGCAGCTGGTTGAACACCAGGCCGGGGTCATCCACGGACCGGCGGAAGGTGTGGATGACAGGGACACCGTAGTGGCGGGCGTAGAGGACGGCGTCGGCCGCTGACAGCCCGGCACCCACGATGAGGACGGGGTCTGAGGCCGGGGTCAGCGTGCCTGCCCGCGTGGCCGCCTCAAGGGCCGAGAGCTCGTGGTGGACGAAGGGCAGGGCCTCCCCAGGGATGTCCAGCCGGGCTGGGCTGTCAGACGTGCCCGTGGCCAGGACCACGTTGCGGGCGCACAGGGAGAAGGGCTGCCGGCCCTGCTCCTTGGTTGTCAGGAAGCCGCTCACCTGGAAGAGGGGGTTGGGGTCCTGGGCCTCAGAGCCACTGGGCTTGGGCACCCCCCACTGCACAGCTTTGACCACGGCGCCGGACACGAAGCTGTGGCCCAGTCCCTTCTTGGTCACGTAGTCCCTATAGTAATGGGCGATGTCCCCGGCCGTGGCCCGGCTGTTGCGCAGACCCCTGCGGGGAAGGATGCAGGAGGGTGGGCATCAGGGAGCCTTCTGGGGCATGGGGGAGCGCGGACCAGGTGGGGCGGGGGCAGGCACAGGCCCTGGAGCCCGACTGCAGCTGTGCCACACACCAGCTGCAGGATTTGGCCGGAGGTTTAGCTGCCTGGAGCCTTAGGTTCCTTTTCTGTAAAATGGAGCCAGTGTGGGCTCCGACCTTGGAGAGGCAGGCGTTGCAGGGTGGGGTTGAGAGGGATGGCGTGAGTTTGTGCCTCAGTTTCCTCACGTGCAATGAGGGTCCTGATGGTGACAGAGCCTCCTTCTTGAGGGTGTTGGGAGGACCACACGGGTTGCTATAAATAAAGTGCTGAGAGTGGAATCTGGCTGGGAGCTGGTGACACACAGGATTTGCCACTATCACTACATCGAAGGGTTAAATAGCAGTCCAAGGCAACACAGTACGATTCCATCTACACAAAGGCAGAAACAGGTCAAGCTGATCTATGGGGTAGATCTACGGAGAAGTGGTTACCTCGAGAAGGAAAGGGAAGGGGAAATGAGGGGCGTCTGGGGACTCCTTTCTCCAGCCACCTCTGCACAGCTGGGCCATGTACTTTTCCAGATGTAGGCTGCACTTCTATTCAAAACACCAGTTTATTTAAAAATATTCTTTGTAACGCACTTAGCAAAGTGCCCAGCCTGCATCATAAGAACAGTGGCTATTTATCATGCTGTCGACATAATCTTACCATCCTTTCCAAGGGCAGTGACTGCTGGGCCCACGCTGCTAGTGGTTGAGCTCTAGGCTGTGGGGCAATCCCAGCTCCTCCCTCCTCCAGCTGCGAGACCTTGGGCAGGTTACTTGACCAAATATGTGGAGCTATTGCTAAGGACAAGCTCACGTCATTCTAGAATAACCTGCGATGTGCCCACACAGTACCCGGGAAATGCCACATTGGAGGGTGAACTCAGACCACGTCCCCTGCAGCCAACCCAGCTCAGTCACTCTGGAACTTGAACTCTGGAAATGAATTTATTTCTCTGGACAGCTCCCCTACGAAGATGTTACATGTGGGGTTAGTTATGGTAACCACAATTTGGAAAGAACCTAGAAATCCCGTAAACGGGCAGCGCTACAAGGTCAAAGAGCACAGCTGACAACCGAGCACACAGGAAAAATTCAAGGAAGATCTGCTCAACGGGGGATGCCTGTGCCCCCTCGGGAGCAGTACGTCGCCATGCCAACTGGTGGTTACGACCATTATTCAGTCACCATGTGCTGTGCTTACGATATGATGTTACATTTTACAAGTAGGCTCTAAAAGGCTATGTGTGTCAATGAAGTTTAACTTCCTGTCTGTTAATACACCATTACGCAAGCCTGGATGTTTTCCTATCAGAATGCCAGGGTCAAAGACTTGCGGGGTCAAAGGTTCCTGGTGTCCAAGAGATGGACAAGGAAGCCCTGGAGAGCTGGACACGGAGCTGTGAGGCCCAGGGGCCCTTGCCGCAGCCCCCGGGGCAGAAGAGTGGGCCTCTAACACAAGGAAAGACAGCGCTTGTCTACACTGGTTGGGGTAGCTTCTCATGTGGGCACCTCACCTTGCACCCCAGGATGGGCAGGGGCTGGAATTCCTTAATGCAAGGAGATGATTGTTTCTCCAGGGGCTCAAAGGCCAGAGATGGGGCAGGAAACAAGATGGGGAGAAGATACCCCCAAAGTGACAGGGCTAAGAAGGAGTGTGGGGATGGGTGAGTTATCTTCCTGTTTCTCAACTTGATATTTTCTGTACTGTAGTTATGTTTTTAATGCAAAGGCCTTAAGTAAAAAAAAAAAGGAAGTGTATACTATGAGTGGATCTAGGGGTCAGAGGTTCCTTGTGCCCAGAAGATGGACAAGGATTTTCCCATGCTAGGCTCCGAGTAGTGAGAGGGGCAGCAGGGGACAGAAGGGCGTGGGGGGCCCTCCTTAGAGGCTGGGGTGCTCCAGGAAGCCCAAATCCGGGTGGCAGGGTGGAGGAAGGCCGGCTCTGCGGGGTGCATTGCCTGTGTGGTCCTGGGCAAGTCCTTTCCCCCCTGGGCCTCAGATGCCCCCCTCAGCGCTGGCTCCCAGGGTGGCCTTACCTGCGCTTCCTGCGCATCCAGTCCTTGACCTGCAGGTCTGGGAGCCCCATCCACTGGCCATGGCTCAGGGTCACCATGGAGCCTTCGATGGACTGCGTGGAAGAGGGGCCCTTTGATCTTGGCCTCTGCTGGCCCCAAGCCCACCCGGGGCTGGAGGGCATAGGGGGCCTTACCCGGGGTTGGTGGATAAAGGGGAGGGGGAGGCAAGGGTGAAAGTGGAGGGGGGAGGGGCGGCAGGGGAGAAGCGGGGGAGAAGCAGGGAGGCCAAGCAGGAGAGGGGGGCAATGGGAGAGCCCTGTCCCCAGGCTGGGGAGGACAGGACGGGGAAATCCCCCCAAGTCATGAGTAGATTTGGCCCGAATCCCACAGCCCCCACTCACATGCCAGGCGCCCCCGGGGAGGTTCCGGCCCAGGACGACGTGGGGGATGGCTCGCTCCTTCTGGTGCTTCCAGGTGAGGACGGACTCCATGTTTCCCCCAAAGTCTGTGTCTGGACGCAGGAGGGTGTCAAAGAGCAAGGCTACGGGGCTTTGACAACGACCTTCCAGGCCCTCGGACAGGTAAGCCAGGTCCTGGAGGCGGGGGTGGGGGTGGGGTCAGAGGAGCTGCCTAGGGAAGGCAGGGTGTTCCCAGGGCTGCAGGGTGGGAACACAGGGACCGGGGCAGGCTCATTTCCCTGAGGCTGGAATGCTGTTCAGGAACTCTCATACTGGGGGCTCTCCAGGAACCCAAGGACCCCAGGACATAGGCTGAAGAGGAGAGCTTCGGATCAGAAAGGCCTTGAGCAGTTGCCCAGGCCTCCATTCCCCCCCTAATATCAGGGCAGTCAGATAAGCTGGGGCAATGCTGCCTCTTAGAAGCAGATAACGCACAGCATGGCCTTAAGGGATCTGACAAGTCCTGCAGCTGCAGTGAATGGTTTAATTTCACCAAAGCCAGCCATCTCCCTGATGTACTGGATTAGGGACATTTTCTCTGCAGATTATACTGAAGAGCTAGTGGTCTGTAGTAGCCCTTGATCCAGACCAAATGCCAGTCTATTTCCTCGCCCCCCAACTCAGGGTGGGAGGGGCCTGGGAGGCTGGATGTTCCCCTGAGGAGAGGCAGACAGCAAGTGACCCCCTGGAAGGCACGGGGCATGGAGGAGGATTTGCAAGCCCTCTGGGGCAGGGGGTGGTAGAGCTGAACTGTGCGGTGCAGGGTGTCCCCACCTTAGCATGTTCTTTGTGGTGGGGGGCTGTCCTGGGCACCACAGGGTGGTCAGCCTCCCTGGCCTCTGTACACCCCCACCCAGAACCGCCCCGGCTGAGACCCCTACTCCAGGGGGTGGTGAGACAGGCAGACATGGCAGTGGGGGGGGGGTCTTAAAAAAGATCCCTGCCTCCTTCACGGTTTCCGTGGTTGATTTGTGTGGACTCGCACGTTCTGTTTGGCGTTGCTTCCAGTAGATGCATACTTTCATTTTCCCCTGGAAGCTGGGCTACCTTCCTGAGGATGGGTGCGTCCTCCCGAGAGCCAGACCCACCTGGTCGAGGATGGAGACCCCCGGCGCCTCGGTGAGCTTCCTCTGCAGCAGGGGATGTGGGTGGGCGGCGTCCGGCTTCACGTAGGGGGTGTAGCCTGAGAGCAGGTAGGACAGACAGATGCCGGAAGGGCCATTGCCTGGGGGGAGAGGGCAGCTCAGTGCAGCTCTGGGAAACGCAGGGCAGAGTTTCCAGGTGCAAAAGACCACAGCCAAGGGCTTTGATCTTGGTATGATTCATTCATTCATTCATTCATTCTTCGTTCATAAAAACAAAAATAAAACATTCGTTATATGCCCTTGGCACGTGTGCAACTTTAGCAAGGTGATTGCTACTTTCTCTCCTTTCGTACTTGAGGAAACTGGGGCACAGAGAGGTGAAATAACTTGCCACGGTCACACATCTTGCAAGTGGAAGAGTTGGGATTCAAACCCAGACAAGGGGGACGCTTGGAAACTGGCCCCAGATTCTGAGACCCCCGGGAGCTGGCCCTGCCCTGCCCCCGCCAACAACCTGTGCGATCAGACGGATGAGCCAAACGGTGTAATACAGATGGCTGTGTGCCGGCCGGGGCTGGGGGGCTGTGGGCGCCCGGGAGGGGTGCGAGGCCTCCCCACAGAGGGCGGGCTGCCTCCACGTCCAAACATCTGAGGCAATTAACCTGGTCCCTCCTCGTGACAACTCTATCCTTCTTATCTCATTTTCCTTCTCTTATCTTGGGCTGGGCAGTGCGTGACCTAGCACGTACTGAAGGCTGTCGCGATCAACCACGTGGCGTTGCTAACATTCAGCCCCTCCTGACTTAGGAAAATGGCAATTTCACGTGGTTCAACCCCATGCTGGTGGGGTCAGTGGGAGCGGTCGTCCGTGTCCCATTCTCATAGGTGCCCGAGGGAAGGAGGAGCCACCTGTGAATGCCAGGGGGGCCCTGCGTGGGGTACCGACACAGTGCCAGGCCCAAGAAAGCACTGGGCAGACGTGGTGCCTGATGGACTGAATACTGGGGGAACGTGAGGCCTGGGATTTTGGGAGGAGAGCGACCCGAGGCTTCCACCCTGGCTCCATCTGCCCGCCAGCTGTGTTTCCTTGGCAAGGTGCCTCCCTGTACTGAGCCTCAGTTTCCTCATCTGTAAAATGTGGCAGCAGCGGCCACAGCCTCTGCTATGTACCACTCCCACGATGGTACTTGCCACGCTGTCCGATGGACATAATGGGTTATGTGGAATTTCCTAGTAGCCACTTTAGAAAAGTTTAAAAGAAATGGGGAATTAATTTTAATCATGTAATTTTAAACCAAATAGATTCAACGTATTATTGTTAAAAATTACTAATGAGACACCTTGATTCTCTGTGGTTCTTTGAACTCAGGTGTGTATCGTACATTCACGGTGCATCTCACTGCAAACCTGCCACGTTTCACGTACTCTGTGGCCACGTGTGGCTGCGGCCACTGTCCTGGGTGGTGCAGACTGAGGGTCCTCGAGAGCAGGCCGGGCACCAGGCCTCCCTCACCCTCACTGGGTGCCCTCGGCAAACCCTTCTGCTCTTACTCCTGGGCTCTTGGAAGGATTCGATGGGGTGATATTTGGTAAATTGCTAAACATGGCACCGAGTGTGTAGTAAAGATCTCAATGGTGAAGGAAGGCAGGCCTGGCCTTGCCCCGCTCCTGACTCAGGCCCTGTGGGCAGTGGCGCTCAATGCCAGCCCCCCACCTCCACCCCGCCCTGGGCCCGACGCTCACCGATGATGACGACCATGAGGGGCTCCGAGCTGTTGGTGCCGAAGTGGTCCTTTCTCAAGGTGCTCATGGCTGTGGTGGGCGGGGGGCTCGGGGCTGGCAGCCCACCTGGGGGGACAGAGGGAGAGGGACCGGTCGGGGTCAGGTGTGGACGACAGGAGCCAATTCCTGGCTGTGGGGTGGCCTCCTGTTGACCTCGGGGTCCCCCCCAGGCAGATCACGATCTGACCCTTCTCCATCCTCACACATGCTCCATTCCAAAGAGTCCTGTCTGCCCCTGCCCCAGTCCCGCAGTGTCCCCACCGGCCACTCCCTCCTCTCCCCAAGCCTGGTTGCTCCCAGCAGCCTCTGCCCTCTGAGTCTCACTTCTCCCAACCAGCAGGGCCACAGCTCATGACCCTCTCTTCCCACGAGGTCTGGCCTGCCCAACCCCTAAGGTCATGGGGTGCAGCCCTCAAGTTGCAGGGAGTAGCCTGGAGGGCTTTGAGCCATCGCCTGGCCCTGGCGAACTGCGTCCAGCTCCTGGGCCTCCCTGGGCCTCAGTTTCCTCCGGGCTGGGGGCACCGCTGGACTGGCCATACTTGGGGAGCGGGCGTGCTTTGGCTTAGGGGAGGCCTGTGCGGCTGCTGGTCTCTGGAGCACCTGCACCCCTTGCCGGCCGCCAGCCCACGTCATGCAAAGGGTCCCCCCCACCCCCCAAGGGCTCTCGCAGCGGCAGGTGCCTTGATGGCTGGAGGGTCCCGGGCGGCACAGGCCTTCTCCGCCATCCCCAAACCCAGCTAACGGTGTCCCTCGCCTCACCCACTGACCATCAGTCTGCAGCCCTGGGGTCACGAAACACCCCGCCCTGGGCTGTGGGGGTGTTCAGGGGTGGTGGTGGCATTTATTACATTCTGGGCATTTTATGTATGTTCTTCTCATCTCATACAGCCCCTCAGAGGCTAAGACCCACAGATGCTACCATCCTGTTTCACGGTGTGTGCACCGGGGCCAAAGAAGCTGACGCTCTAACACAGCTAACCAGTGCCACCTGCCCTGCAGGGCCCGAGGGCTCCCCAGGGGCCCTGAGATCCCTGGGAGAAGAGCAAGTGGGGGGCTCGGGACCCAGAACATGGCTGCAGGTGCTTGCCCGGGGCGAGCAGCGACTGCGCCCCACTGCCTGCCTCAGCCAGGGATGTGGGACCAGGGTCTCCCGGCCTTTGGAATCCTTCCAGAAAAGGCGGAAATCTGGATTTGGAAATATGATTTGGAAAAGTTGGCAACTAATTGCCATATTTGGAAAATCTCAAGGAGGCTGAGACAACCCGTGTGTGTGCCAGGTGACAGACACCAGCCTCCATGGCCTGGCAGGTCAGGAGCAGACGGACGAGGGACAGACAGGCAGGCGAGAGAGCTTTACAGTTTGCAAGGAGCTTGCACCTAAGTGGCGGCATTTGGTGTTCTCGCTGGGCTGGGTTGAGTCGTCTTGCAGGCATGGGGGTGGAGGACGTGCCAGTGTCCGTGGTAGGGAAGTGGCATAGCAGGGACGTGGAACCCCTTGTCAGTGCCCTCACGTCCCCGAGAACAGTCTGGGGCCCGGGGCAGCCTCCCCCGGCTGTGCAGCTCAGCCCCACGTCCCCAGTGTCCGAGGCCACCCTCCCTTCCTGGGAGACGACAGGTGGCACCCAGCCAACAGTGGGACCCGCTGCCCTCCGGGGCCCTGTGCTGTCTGCTGGGAGGTGGTTTCAGACTGACACCACCACCTCCGCTTCCACACTTCTATGGAGCTGGCTGCACACCGAGCATGTTTACACATTAACTCGTTTAGTCCTCATTCAATTAACAAGAGCAAAGTACTCTTATAGCCACGCCCATATTATAGATGGGGAAACTGAGGCCCGGAGCGCTTCTGGTGGGACATTACACTCTGCGGGGAATTTGGTCCAGCTTGTGGGGGCCGAGCTGGATTTGGGCCCAGGGAGTTGGTCCTGCCCCCCAGCCCTGGCTGCACTCCCGGCCGTGTGCCCCTCTGGCAGCCCGCTTGCCCTGCCCAGCCTGGCACTGGTGGCTGGTGGTGGTTCTGGCTGGGGGTGGGCACGCAGCAGACGGGCTCCCATTGGACTCCACTGTCCCAAGGAATAAGAGGTGTAGGGCACACATGCGCTGTCTCCTTTTACCTCACTGCAACAGCCCACCTTACAGATGGGGAAACTGAGGCTCAGGGAGGTAAAGCCACATTGAGGTAGTGGAGCCAGTGAATGACGGAGCCAGGACTCAATTCCGTGAGCTGAACCCACAGCGCCTGCATGGAATCTGGACCCCACCTAAGCCCCCAAGACCAAGGTGGGAAGGGGCTCCAGCCTGGCCCTTTGCCTCTGTCCTTTCTTATCCCCACCCTCAGCCCACACTTGCAGGGCCCCTTTTAGCAGAGGCGGAATCTGCTCTGACTGCTTGGAGCACCCCTCGGAGGAGGCGGGGGCGGTGGATTTGCAGCCAGGGCTCCCTCTGCCCAGCACCTGCAGGCCCTTGAACAGAAGTTTCTGGATGCCACACACATGAGGTCACCACCCAGGAGCCAGTGAGAGGGCCACTTCCTGTGAGAATGAGATGGCCCGTGCGGTTTAAAGCTCCCACAACCCCGGCAGAGTCAGTGCTGCACTTAGGAAAAACAGTCTGAGCCTTTAATTATTTCCATTTCGTCTACACTTGTTTTGTGGGATACTGTAGTCTCTTTTTAATTTGTATTTAAGTCTCTCAGAAGATGACAAATGATTGAAAAGAAGTTAAATTGACTGTACAAATAAGCCTAAAAGACATGGAAATAAGTAAACCCTCAAATGATGTTTCTTTTGGGTTTATGGCATTGATGCTTTTGAAGTTCTTAAAGCTCCAAGCGTCTCTGAGATGCCCCATGTTGGCTGCGTTCACCAAAGTGCTTATGGGAGCTGTCTGCTCATTTCACTTTGCCCACAACCCTGGCGGGGGCTGGGGGGTCCCTCTCCCCTTGGCACAAGGAAGTGACCCAGGGGAGGAGGGCAGCAACGTCTTGCTGGGGCACCCAGGACTGCCTGAGGACACACCCAGCTCTGCTGCGGGGTCCCAGACCCTCGACGTAAACTGTCACAGCAGCGGGGACACCTTGCGAGGTCCCGGGAGGTACGAGACCCTGCTGTGGCGACCCAGCACCCCGGCTCCCTGCACCCTCTGCCTACACACCCCCAGCCAGTCTCAAGGACCCCTGTGGTCCCCCAGCCTCCCTGGGTTGCCACCCCCCTTTCCCAGCACCCTTGGGCCTGCTGTGCAAAGCCAAGTTCCCCGGACCCCTGGGGGCAGGGGCTGTGACTGGGCACCCTGGGCTCTGCCCTTCCCCAGCGCAAGAGACGGGGGCCCCCGGGAAAGCCACCAGCCCAGCGGTGGGAGCCAGAGGCCTCGGGAGCCGGGCACCCTGCCCGGGCAGCCACACCTCCTTCCTGCTGAGAGCAGCGGTCACGGGGACCCGGCAGCTGGGGGCTGAGGGGGCCGGGTACCTGGGAGTGGGGGGCAGCAGGCGGGCTCCCTGAGAATCCAGGGCAGGGGCCTCAGGGCCAATTGGGGGACCCCCTGCCTGGCTCCAGGGCCCTGCAGACCCCCGGGGCCGGCTGAGCAGCACCTCCCTCCACCCCCGGGCTCTCCAGCCTTGCCCGGGCCACTCACCTGAGGGTGACCGACGGAGCTGGGCCCGGTCGGGGAGCTCCAGGGGATCCTGGTGGCCACCGTGGAAGCAGGACGCCCGTTACCCCGTGGGGATCCCAGAGGCTGTGAGAGGCCACGGGGAGGCGAGGGTATTTCACGGGCCAGGAGGAGGCAGGCGGGGCCAGGAAAATCACTTTCATAAGCGTGAGTCAGCAGGGGCCCTGGATGAATGAACTTGCACACTTGTCCCGCTGCCAGCCCCAGGGCCGGCCTTAAAGGGGCCCCTGCTGGGCAGTGTGCAGGGGGCTGGGCCTGGGGGCGCCCACCCTGGCACTACCTCCCACCGGCCTGGTCCCCGCCCCGGCTTGCTAGGGAGCCGGTGACCTGGGAGGAGCCCCCTGGGCTTTTCCCACAGAGAGGAGAAGGCTTTGCACCCCCCCACCCCCACCCAGGAACTGGCTCTTTAAAGGAAGAACTTGCCCCTGTTCCCTCTTCTCTCCCCTTCCCTACCCCACCTCCTACTAAAAGCCCGAGTAAAACCCAAGCTGGGAACCCAGCTCTGCTGATGCCCCTGGGCAAGCTGCCTCACGCCCAAGCCTCAATTTGTTCATCTGAAAAACGGGGCTGACGGCCTCTCCCACCGGGGGCGGGGGTGCATCAGATGCCCTCGTGCTTGGCTGCCCTGCCTGAAATGCAAAGCCTGCTCCCTGGTTCTTTCTCCTTCTCAGGGTTCAGCCCCTTCCCGGCAGGGTGAGCTCGGGCAAGCACTTCCCCTTTGGGGTCTTGGTTTTTCCCAGGCCCAGTGGGTGCCCATCTTCCCTTCCTCCTGGGTCGTGGGCAGCAGCAACCCACTGGGGACCATGTGACACGGCTGGTGGCGCAGCAGAGGGGCAGTGGGAAGCCCACGGCTGCGGGACCCGGCTCCCCGCCTCAAGCCCCTTTGCTGGGTGCTGGGCAAGCTGGGGTGTCCTCCCGCCCTGGGCCTCTGCTCCCGCCGTGGCCTTGCCACTGACACCTGCTGATGCTCCCCGGGAACCCAGACAGGCTTTCAGGGGACCCTGGGGGGTGTGGCTCCGGCCCACGTACCTCTTGTTCACGCTGCATCTTCCCTGGGCAGGCACCTCGCTCTCTCCACATCTCCATCCCGGGGCGCCTGGTCCGCCACCTCCAGGGCTTTCAGATGTGTAAACTGAGGCAGAGAGAGACACGCACCCAGGGTCAGAGACCCCCGCCCCAAGGGTGGGGCTGAGGCTTGGGGCACAGGGGACTCCCATCCCCCCACCCTGCCCCCCATCTCCCCCGGCCCTGACTCCTTTTCCGGATTTTGTAAATTTGCTGATCTGGACAATCGTGGCCAAGTCGTGGACTTTCTTCCCTGCCACCTGTTTACCTGCCACGTGATTATCGGAAACAAATTTTTTAGTTGATTCTGGAAGCTTGACCAAGACAGAGCAAATAAAAATTACAGGATTCCCAGGAAAATTTGAATTTCAAATAAACAACAAATACACTCTTAGTGCAAGTATGTCCTCTGCAATATTTTGAACATATGTATACCAAAATAAATGTGTTGTTTATCTGAAATTCAAATTTTACTGAACGGCCTATATTTCATCTGGTAACCTTAGCCATTAAGAGTAAAATACACACTAGATTTTGAAGAGTTACTTATGAAAAAAAGGAAGGTAAAGTAGAGATGTTTTATTTTTTATACGGATTATGTGTTGAAATGAAAATAATGAAAATATTTTGGACATCTTTGGTTAAATAAGATCCATTATTAAAATAAGTTTTGCCTGTTCCTTTTTACTTATCTGATGTGGCTGTTGGAAAATTTTAAGTTCCATGTGGGGCTTGCATTAGGTTTCTATGGGGCGGCACCGCCCTGGACGTCGGCGGCCGCTGTCCCCGGGTTTGGCCATGAATGTACCACCCCCCTCCCGGGCTGGTCACCCTAGAGCACTGCAGGCGGTGGGGCACAGTGAGCCTCAGTTTCCCCATCTGTGCACGGATGCTGCCAACGTGGAGATTGCGACAGATCAGGGCAGCACGAGGGCGAGGGGAGCTGGGCCCGTGGAAGGAGCCATGCTGCTTGGTGTGCGGGCTGCCACCCCGGCCCCCACCCCGGACCCCACCTCAAGGCCACTGCAGGGTGCTCAGGTGCTCAGGAGCTGGCAACTGGGTGGGAGAGAGGGTGGGAGTGGCCTCAGGGAGCTTGCCTGGCAGTCCTGATCATGAAACAGAAACACCTGCCTGCACATCTAAACTGCATCCTGCTCTCCCTGAGAAGTCTCAGAACCACTCAGAGGGACCACGGCCAGCCCCTCCATGTCCCTTCTCCCTGTTTCTTGCCCCCTTTCCCTCCACTAGTGCATCTACACTGCTGTCCCATGCTAGGGTTCAGAGAGGCTCCTCTCTGGCCTGAGAGCACACAGCGTGAGGGGAGGAGCTGGGGCTGCAACCCAGGGCTGCCATGCCAGAGCCTGATGGCCGAATGCGCGCCTCCTTCCTGCCTTGGGTGTCAAGGCCTGGGTCTGGCCCGGATCCAGGAACCCGTCTGTGCCCACCCCCCATGGCGGCCTGTCTTTCCACGGCTCCCTGCTCTGTGGTGTGTGTCGTGGGTGATGCACGGGACATACAGTGCCGCTGTTATCCCCGTTCTACAGGCGAGGAGAATGTAAGGCACAGCC
>PVKY010008632.1:0-13932 GCA_004027775.1 Bradypus variegatus
GGACTCAGCACTAATGGGGGAGGGGGGTTGTGGGGCATAGTTAAACCCACAAGGGGATGAGGTAACGGTTTGGTTATAAGGTTATCTACTCTTTGTCCTTATTATCATCATGGCAGCAAAAACCTGGAGGCTCATAATGAGACTATACATACTTAGAAGAAGGTAAAGAATAAGCCTTACAGTCAAAGCTGAGATAACAACCCTTTTCTACTTTTATCTTATTTCTTATGTGTCACAAGAATAGTCACCTGAATTGAAAGCAGGCTTTCCTAAGCCTTTGCCTAATTGGTCAGGCCCTGGATTACCCAGAAGGGAGAGGATCAGGGTGGTTCTTGAAGCCGGATTTCCAAACTAAATTGAAAGCCATCCAACTATCATCAGTCAGAACACTTCCAGCCACCCGATGCCAAGGGTTCACAAACTTGCTGAAAAACTCTTCACTGAGAGACAAAGTGAAGGAATAGGGATTTTAATTTCTTCATATACATATTTACTGAGAGTGTCCTTTGTGCCAAGCATTGTGCTAAACACTGAGTTTACAGAGGGAAAAAAAAGTGGCTGATACTTGAACAATGGTTGTCACCCCATAGAATGTAACCCACAATTCTCATAGGACTCTTCTTCCTCTACTTCTCCCATGGACCCTGCTATCTCATAAAAAGACAATATTTTAAACAAAAAATAAGAACATGTAATGGGAACACCTGGTAAAAATGCAGTTAACCTAGAACTTAGGGCTAATTTCTATGGTTGTGTTTGACTGGTATGCTGTTTAGACACATAAAGCCACATTTAAAGAATTGTCAAGGCTTAATTTTTAAACTGTAAAAATGTTGTTCAATGGCTGTTTCTGGTCACACATGTCCTGTGTGAGTGAAGCAAAACAGTGACTGTCATGTACTGTGAAAGAGCCAAATTGGATCAGATCTCCCAGGAGTAGATTGGAAAGTCCAAAGCAGCGCAAGCTTCAGAAGGTAACTGTACCAGACGCCTTCCCAGTGGCATCCCAGTCTTACCTAATACCTGAGGTTTCCAAGAAGAATCAAAACACGAGACCCACATTCCATTTGGTGTCTGCTGTGCAGGTGGGAGACCCACACCTCCAGGGTTGGTGGCCCCACTGAGTCATGCCCCACTACTTCCATTTTGGTTCTCGTCCATACTTTCCCCCCACTCCTCCATTGTCTTTTACATGAGTATTTCCTCATTCTGTTGTAGCACACACTTTTCAGGTGTCATCTTGGGAATGCTTTCATTGTATGAAAATGGGACCTGTCTTCTCACATTCATGAAAGAAGAACCTCTCTTTACACCCATCCCAAGCCTAAAGAAAGAGCTGGATTCCCAATCAATCAGTTCTCACTGAAAGCCTAATTTATTAGTTCTGTTAAGACCTATACAGAAAACAAATATACCATATGGAAGAATACTGAATATTCGATAGCACCGGAATAAAGCTCAAAATATAAAGATGAGTGGAAAAAGCAACAAATAAAACGGCATATACAATACCTCAATTTTGTTTCTTTTCTTTATTAAAAAAACCCTTTGAAATATTAACCTTTGCCATCTTTCTAGCTAGTAGGATTAGAGATGATTATTTCTTTCATCATATTTCTGTATTTTTGACAATAATAATAGCAATATGGATATTTACTGAGTGTCAGGCACTGCTCTAAGAGATTTACATGAAGTAATTCATTTAATTCTCACAACAATTCTAGAAGGTAGTTGCTACTACAATACCCAAGGAAGCTGAGGCATGAAGAGGTCAAATCACTTGCCCAAGGTCACACAGTAGGTAAATCACAGAGCCAAGATTCAAACCCAGCAAACTGGCTCCAGTATCAATGTGTAACCACTACTCCATGCTGCCTCTGTAATATGTATTGTTTTATAACACATATTTCATATGTTTAGCAGCAAAGAAACATCATAATTCTTTATAAAAAAGAAAAAAAGGGATTCATAAAAAGAGATAGGTCTAGGTAGCCAAGGAGAGAGAGGAGGCAGTGTGAAAAAGACTTAGGAAAGAATGGGTGTCTAAAAAGGAGCCAGGTGTCCTAGTAACTTTCACACTGGGTAGCATTCTGACCCCACACTTAACATCTCTTGATTTGTTTCCTCTACTGTAAAATGAAAAAGTGAACAAGTCTATATTCTAGAGAAACATTTACTCATCAGTATTACCAATAATTGGTATGAAAGATTGTGAAAGATGCATAGTCATTTTAGACTTGGCCATCATATTACTCATTAGCCTATAGCAAATTAGCTTATCTTTGTGTCATGTTTAGTTTTTAAAACCACCATGTCCCATAAAACAAATGCACTAAGAATATTCAAACTGTTAGTCAAAGGTTATGATTACTATAGGAAAAGAGAGATATTTTTTCAAAAAGACAAAAGTAGCAAGAAAATGGCAAACACTGTTCATGCAAATGGAATGTGCTGGCAGCATGCAGGATTCCAAAGGGCAGCAACCAAATTATTCAAAGAGAAAAGTGCCGAGTTGATGCAATCAACAATAATTAGTGACCAATAAAATGGAACAACTGACGAATAGGAGTAGTGAAAGGGGACATCTTCGTCCTGTTTCCAATCTTTGGGCAAAAGCATCTAGTTTCTCAACATTAAGTATGATGTTACCTACAGATTTTTTGTAGATGCACTTTATCAAGTTGAGGAAGTCCCCCATGCCAATTTAATTTGCTGAGAGCTTTTTTTTCTTTTTTCAAATCAAAATGGGTGTTGGATCTTGTTGAAAGCTTTTTCTGAATTGATTGATATGGTTGTATGACTTTTCTTCTTTAGCCTACTGATGTGGTGAATTACATTAATCGATTAAATGTTGAAGAAGCCTTGCATACCCGGGATAAATCTCATTTGGTCATTGTGTATCATTCTTAGGCATTGTTGTATTTGATTCGCTAATATTTTGTCATGGATTTTTATGTGTTCATGAGAGATAATGATCTGTAGTTTTCCTTTCTTATAGAGTATTAGGCTAATGCTAGATTTATAGAATGAGTTAGGAGATATCCCCTCTGCTTCCATTTTCTGGAAGAGATTGTAGAGAATTAGTATCATTTCTTACTTAAATTTTGTTAGAATTCACCATTTAAACTATTTGGACCTAGTACTTTGTTCTGGAAAATTATTAATTACTGATTCAATTTCTTTAATAGATATGGGCCTCCTCAGGTTATCTAATTCTCTTCATGTGAATTTTGGTAGATTGAGTCTTTCAAGGAATTGGTCCATTTTATCTAAGTTATCAAATTTGTGGGTATAAAGTTGCTCATAATATTCATTTATTATCTTTTTAATGCCTGTGGGATCAGAAGTGATAACACTTCTTCCACTTCTGATACTAGTAATTTGTCTTCTTTCTCAGTGTGCCTAGGCTGGTAATTCCCCAGAAGTGAAGGACATGAGCTTCTATGTTGAAAGATCCCACTGGATAGATGAACTTAGTCCTTACTCAAGCATCCCTTAATGAAATTTCATAATACAATGAGAGAATCTACAAGATTCCAGAGAGAAAAAACAGATTTCATGCAAAGGGTCAAGAATGCGAATGTCATTTAACTTCTCAGAGGCATTAGAAGCTAGAAAACAATGAACTAATGCCTTCAGAAATTTGCAGGAAATTTCCAAACCAGAATCTTATGCCCAAGCAAACCATCAATTAAGTGTGAGAATAAAATAATTTATGGACTAGTGAAGTCTTTTAAAAATATACTTTCCATAACACTTTCTTAAGAAGCTATCAAAGTGAGTGCTGCATAAAATGAAGGAATAAACCAAGAAAGAGGAAACAAAGAGAACAGGGAGTCAGCACAAAAGAGAAGTGAAGGGAAAATTCAGAATGCTGGCTGTGTGTCAGGGCTAGAAAGCAACTGGTTCAAACAGGAGGGCTGAGGGCTCCATGTCGGAGGGCTGGGGAGGGGTAGAGAAGGAACTAACATTATCTGATGCATTCCTTTTGTGGAAAATACTAAGGAGAGATGTTTTACAGAGCCATTAGAATATTTGAAAGGAATTAACAATAGGTTCCTACAAAATTAAGCAAATGAAAAAATTAGCATTTTCTCCAAAAATCTGCACAAAGAAAGAAATATAATAATGCTTCAAAATTTAGCTCTGCAGCGAACAATAATTACAAAGTTAGAATAATGCAAACTGATATTAATTTAATGTAACATAACTTGTAAGAGGCACTGAAGGACTGAGAATTTTCCACTGTGGTCCTTGCATGTCCTTGTCCCCTGCAGCTATTCCTCCCCACAACCTTTAACCCCTGTGGTAGTTTGGAGCTGTTACGTACCCCAGAATAGGCCATGTTCTTTTAATCCATTCCTGTGGGTGCAGACCTATTGTGAGCAGGACCTTTTGACTAGGTTGTTTCAACTGAGATTGAGACCCATACAGGGTGGGTCTCAATCCTTTACTGGAGTTCTTCATGAAATGATAAAAGAGAGATTCCTGGAGAAAGGAGAGAGAGAAACACCCTGGAGATGCTAGGAGAGGGCACACAGACTCTCAGAGAAGAAGCCACTGGAACCAGAAACTGAGAGCAACAAAACCCAGGAATGAAGGACCAACAGATGCCAACTATGTGCCTTTCTGACATTGATAATCAAGAACAAGGCACATCAGCAAAATATTTGGAAATATGCAATTAGGTGACTAAACAGCTAAGAATGGAAAGGGATCATCTGCAAGGAGTGGGATTGCTGTTTTTGTTGTAATTCTTTAATAAACTCTAATTCACAAAATTGCAATTATGTAATCAAGTGTATCTAAAAATTATCCCAATTAAATGAACCCAAAATATGGAAATGTAGAATGCTTTCTTGGTGGCTTCAAAGATTAGGAGCCAGAAGGTTCAGTTAGCAGCTAGATTAGCAGAACATGGAGATGGGAAAGTTGCCCCACCCCATATACCCATATAATTAAGATATAAGGCAGGAGGTCAGAATGTACTTCTGCAGGCCACTCAGGCCTCCCAGCTATTCTGAGTAGCCAGAGAATTTTGCTAAATGGGGTATGTATGGTTAATTTCATATGCTAACCTGGCTATGCTATGGTGCCCAGTTGTTTAGTCAAATTCTAACCTAGATCTTGCTGTAAAGGTATTTTGTAGATGTTATTAATATCTACGGTGTCCTTGAAGTAAAGATTACCTTCTATAATGTAGATAGGCCTCATCCCAAAAGCTGAAGTTCTCAAGAGCAAACACTGAGGTTTCCCAGAGAAGAAATTATGCTTCAGTACTACAACATCAACTCTTGTCTGAATTTTTAGCCTGCCAGCCTGTCCTACAAATTTTGGACTTGCCAGCCCCCATAATTGCAGGAGCCAATTCCCTAAAATAAATTTCTTTTGTCTTCACAAATAAGTTGAATATTTTTGTTTTCTCTTGAAATTTGTAACTACAATGCAAATTCTAGAAAAGATTTCTAAAAAAGAACTTTTCCTAAAATAACAATAGGACATGACGAGACATAGAATGAGATCAATTTTGTAAAGGTTGTCCTTTCAACAAGTGAAAAAAAAAATCAGCCAGTGAATTATGGCTCTTTAATCTCTGGGGAAAGACTATAAGCAGATTCCAAGAATGAAGTTGGATTTTATGCTATGTTTTAATTTTTAAATTTCTCAAAATAGAACTATATTTGGCTGGAAACATTAACTCATTAAGGCAAATTTTTGCTTTTCTTCTTCTAAAACTCTAACTTTGAGGGATTTAAAATTTTCCAATCACACAGACATGTACAAAATTGATTTATAGGCTTCAAAGTTCAGGAATTATGGATGTGTAAAGAATTATGTTTCTTTAAATACAATGACATTTGCTGATCAAAGTATTTAGATGTGGTACTACGGCTCCCCCAAAATTGAGGCTTTTTGACGGAAAAGTTTCAGGCTAAACTGAGAACATAAAGGGCTCTATGGCCTAGCCACAGCTATTACTGGGGAATTTATATTTCATACAAACCTGTCTTTATTTTAAATGTAGTTTAGTTATTAGTAAAAAGCACACACCTCAAACTAAATATCCAATACACATTTTTTCCTAACACAGGAGGAGGCCTCTCTGAAGGTTTTTCCAAGCTTACCACTAAGAGTGGTCAAGCCAAAAATAAACCCATGAAGGCTTGACTAGACAAATTCAACAGCACACAAAACACCAGTCCATGGAGAACTGGACACAGCTTTCCCCCATTAGCCTCTCACGGCACAACCCGCCCCCCCCATTCCTCCATCTCCTAATTAGAAAGCTAATTAGTATTCCAAAATTAAATGCTAAATGGGGAGGGAAAGCTGGTCACAGACCACAATTCTTGGAATATCAAACACTCCCCTCTGTTCTCTGTACCGGCAATGAGCTGTGAGAAGACAGCTGGGACAGCATGACAGTTCAGAGCCATTTGACTTTCTGGAAGGCCATGTTTGCTCTCATTTGTCTAAGAGGAAACATCTGTTGCACAAATTGCAAACTCTGAAAAGATAAAAAATTTTAAAACCCCTAAACCGGCCTATGCTTTTAGTATTTTAAGGGGAAGAAACAAGTATCCTTTTCATAAGCTCCATTGTTATTACCATGGCCACATGAGGGGACAATGAGGAGCTCTCCTCAAGAATAGTTCCTAGCACCAGCCAGGCAGAGTCTCAACAGTGCAGGACGAGGTCTTCAGTTACCATGGCAACCGAAATTAGAAGTGCTTTTGCAACACTAACAGAAACCATCTTCTGAAGCGCTTCTGTGAATCACATTGAATACTGATGATGCAAGCCTGAGTGATACATTATTTTTCAAACGTTATTTTAAAAAATAAACAGTATATTATCATAAACAAATACTCAATTTAGATTCCTTCTTGAAATCTTTGAAATCATTTGAAATTTTGGTCTGGTTTTGTTTGTTTCCCTTTTGGATTCCCACGGCCTCCAGTGGAAACGCGATTTAATTTCCAACTTGTCTGAAACGGACAGGTGACAGCTTAGAAGGTGATTCCTTCACCCTTATTTTGAAACAAGATGAGGAATTGGGTGAGGGAGAGTGGGTCTAACAGAGAGCCCTCTCCTCTACTAAACTCCTGAGGACAAAAACAGTAAGGTGGGGAGAGAGGGGACGGACAAGGAGGGGAGGTGGAAGGAGGGGAAAAAAGAAAAGGAAAAGGGAAATTATTTTGAAAGTGCAGATGGCTGATCTTCGCTGTTCTTATTAGGGCTAAGAGCTCCTTTATTGACTTGGCCTCTCCCTTCGCCAATGTGTCAGGCACGCAAAAGCTTATCAGAAACGACATTTTAAAGCCCCTGTTGAGATCATTTCCTGATGATGTCTCTGAGTTCTAGAGCTCCTAATATTCCTGAAGGGAAATTTGGGAAGAAACAAGATTCTCGCTTACCTCGTACTGTCTTTCAGAAGAAGCACCTTTCTCCAGGGAACGTCATGGCGTGGGGTTGTGGTGGGACGTTGCCCTAGGCCGCAGTCGTTAGAGGTCAGTTCCCCTCATTAACAGCCCGGGTCGGCACCCTCGGGAAGGTCTCGCAGTTCTTCAGCCCCTGTTACAAACCATCCAGGTTTGGGCTCGCGCCGACAGGCCTCGGAGCGCTCTGGTCCAGCGCACCTTCTGTGCAGGCTAAGCGGCCGTCCCCGGCTCACGTGTGGGCGCGGCCAAGGACACGGGTGCACAACCGCGCGCGCACACTGGCCTCGGGCTCTAACTCCATCTCCGCTCCGCGCCGATCGCTGGGGCCGGGGGGGCGCCCCCAAGGAGTGCCTGCCTTCTCCTTCTTCCAGCCCCTCGCCGGGAGTGGTGTCTACGCTGGCCCTGAGGCCGCGGAGAGGAAGGGCGCCCGTCCCCAGCCACCCACGTATGCAGCCTGGCGGAGGAGAGGAGAGCCAGGTCGGAGCGCTTGCTGCGAGCCGGGGCCTCTCACCTTGGTGGCGCGGCCGGCTCTCCGGCTTTGCCTCGCGGCGCCCCCGCAGGCGCTCGGGTGGTTGGCGCTGGGGCTGGCGCGTCCGCGGCACTAGAGGCTCTGGGAGCTGTCAGGGGCCCCGACTTGACCGACTAGCGCCGGGGCAAACCCCCTTGCCAGGTCCCGGCCCCAGCTCCGACGCGGGGACCAAAGTGCCCTACCGCGTTTCCTGAAGGACCAATCCTAAGCCGAGGGCCGACTCGGGAAGGGGAAGCACAGGGGGAGCGGCAGGGGACCGGGGACGCGGCCACAGACCTTCTACGGCAGCTGGGAGGGACGGTGAGAAGGGAGGGGTGTGCCTAGCGCGGGGACACCCATCCCAGACACCCGGGGAGGGGGGAACCAGGCAGGAGGCCTCCCTCCTAGAACGCGGATACGACGCGGCGACACAAGCCGGAAAGCTGGTTGACAGAGCTGCCTGTCATGCCTCATACTGAGCCCCTCCAGCCTCTTGAGCAAGGGTTTTCCGTGTTCTCTGCAGACCCAGTAATCCTCCCAACAGAACAGAGGCTTCCAGAAAAACGTCCGGACGTCTCCTCCTGGTGAGTCGGTCAGGGTTTACGCGGTGCAGAAAGAAGTTCGAATAGATCCTCTCAAACAGGCTTTGGAGTGCCACTCATACAGGGTTTCCCTAACTTCCTGCCCATTTTTCAGCTGTGACACACTGGCTAATGGTAGATACGAAATATTTTTCCAGTTAAACAAGTAAATCAAGTCACTGAATTGAGTGTAGGGCTGGGACTGGTATGTATAGAATATTAAAGCACTGAGGTTATCTAATGAAGTTGAGGCCCCTCACTTCACAGACTGAGGAAATCGAGGTCAGTGAGGACAGGACATTTTTAGCAAGGGTGGCGAACCTGTTTAACCACAGAGCCAGGGCTAGACGCCCTAACTCTTACAGCGCTGAGCGCACTACTTACATCTCATGCTCCCTGATCTCGTAGTTGGAATTTCCAGGGCAGTATTTACAACAGCAAAGGAGCTGAGGAGAAAGAATAAATCTAAAATTATTATATGGTACAAAGTAGGGAAACCAAACATTTCTTTTTTGCTATTTGCCAAGCTCTGTAGTAAATGCTTTTACAAATATTAACTGATTAAATCCTCACAATAATCTTATGTGGTAGGTACTGTTATTATCATCCCTTTTTTGACAGGTGAGGAAACTGAGGGCTAGAGAGGTTGTATGACTTGCTCAAGATCATACAGCTATCCAGTGGTGAGGCTGGGATTCAACCCAGGCAGTCTGATTCCAGAGTAGGTGCTTTTCCTCATTACCCTCCACTGCCTCTTGTCAGAAGGGGGCAGGAAGGAAGAGCAAGAAATAAAACCTTGGACAGCTCCAGGAACTGGCTATTTAGATTGACAAGAAAATCAAAGAACCTGTGAAAATTGCTTCTTGGGTTTAGGGGAATCCATGCGTTTGTATAGGATAAGGATTCTCCTCAAAAGACAAGAGGAATTTTAAAAAGAGTAATCTTTTATTATTTAAGGACATTCCACTCTCATTTCTGGTGATTAAGTTGCCTGATACATTGCATCCCTCCTGAATGTGAAACAAGAATTATTCATTGGGTTTCCCCATCTTTAATGGAATATTTGACAAAATCTTGGAAAAGGGAGCAGAGCGAAAGTTTTCTAAGATGGCACACTGCTGTCGAGTTGAATCTGCAGCTTACAGGGTATATCCTGTTCCATGAAAATGTGCTTTATTAATCCTATTCATGGTGGTTTGTATCCCAGAACATGTTCTTAAACTTAAAATCATCCCTGTGGGTGTAAAATCTTGTAAATGGGACTTTTGATGAGGTTATTACAATAAGGGTGAGGCCCAGCTAACTCATGAGAGGTCTTAACCTGATTATGGGAGGCCTTATATGCTGATTTTATAAACCATGATAATGCAGACATAAATAACAAAAATCAAAAGTTGGAAGTATGAGAGTGCCAATCTTGTTATCTTTCACAGAAGGTGGTCAACTGAATCATTCATTTACAGCAAACTAATATCAAAATGTTTCCTTGACTTTATATGAACCTTTTAGGAACTAATATTTTTCATAAGCTGAGCAGTTTCTTCTGCTTCCCTTATTTATTTATGTTAAATTCAAGCAAAAATAAAAGAACTAAAACTAGCGTGATGATTCTCTTTTAAAAAGTTCTCTCTCTTATGAATCAAAATGGACTTGGTTAGAACTAAGGTAAATCAGACTAAAGGGTAAAAGATGATACTGACTGTGTTTTAAAACTTCAACTTCTGTGTGAGACCAAAGGAAGAGATACTTATTTGGTGGAAAATCTGTATTTACTGTAGCACACTATGAAGTTTAACTTATATGGTCAGTTTATTCAACAACCACAATTACATGAAACCTTGAAAAGGGAGTGAGATCTGGTTGGTTTGTACAGATTAGCATGAAGCCCTGATATATCCCAGAGTAATTTGGGCAGAGAATAAAAAACTATTTGCAAAGCCCCCTTGACGGATTGGGGTAAAATGTGGAAATATTAAACTTACCCACCTGGGGAATTCCTTATATTCTCACAAGCACTGGGGACTACCAATTTAGTAGGCCAAGCCCTTGATATTAGGGCTTGCCCTTATGAAGCTTGTTGCTGCAAAGGACAGGCTAAGCCTACTTATAATTGTCCCTAAAAGTCACCACCAGAGAACCTCTTTTGTTACTCAAATGTGGCCTCTCTAAGCCACCTCAGCAGGTGGACTTGCTGCCCTCTCTCCTATGTGTGACATGACTCCCAGTGGTTTAAGTCTCCCTGGCAACATGGGACATGACTCCCAGGGATGAGACTGGACCTGGCATCATGGGATTGAGAAAGCCTTCTTGACCAATAAGGGGAAGAGAAATAAAACAAAATAGCTTCAGTGGCTGGGAGATTTCAAATGGAGTCAAGAGATCATTCTGGAGGTTATTCTTCTGCATTATACAGATATCCTTTTTAGTCCTCAGTGTATTAGAATAGCTAGGAGGAAATACCTGAAACTGTTGAACTGTAATCCAATAGCCTGGATTCTTGAAGACAATTGTATAACTATATAGCTTTATATGATGTGACTGTGTGATTGTGAAAACCTTGTGGTTCACACTTCCTTCATCCAGTGTATGGACAGATGAGTAGAAAAACAGGGACAAAAAGTAACTGAATAATGGGGGGGGGGATAAGATGTTTGGGGCGTTCTTTTGTACTTCTACTTTTATTCTTATTTTTGTCATTTTTTTGGAGTAATGAATGTGTTCAGGGGCTGATTGTGTAGATGAATGCACAACTATAAGATGGTACTGTGAACAATTAATTGACTGAACACTGGATGATTGTATGGTATGTGAATATACCTCAATAAAATTGCAAGGGGGAAGGGTTCTCTCTGCATGTTTGTGTGTGGAGAGATATCTGGACTCATGTTCAGTTAAGGCAAACAATAGTAGTTTCTGATTAATGGGTTTTGAGGTATTATTTTATTTTTATGTTTCTAAAATTTGTGAGTCTTTGCTTGAGGAATTGTAATTAACAACAAAAAACTGAAAAAGAAAGAAGGTTGCCAATTTCTGTGGCTGAGTGAGGGGTTACTACCTTTAGTCTGCCAATCTGCTTATCCTCTAAATTCCATTGATATTCTGGGTACTTTATTAAATTCACTTACATTTTCCTGCCTCATTTAGTCATTAATGCAGCCAAGTATAGTATAGTCATTCGTGGAGTACTTGTAATTGGCATTTGGGCATTTTCCACAATTGAACAATGAAGAATAGCTGAAGGCTTTGAGCCTACTGACACTTTGGCAAAACTGCCTTGAAGTAATAAAAAAATCAAACTTAAACAAGTTACCTTTGTTTGATAAACACTTTAATAAACACTATTTTATTTGGACTAGGGCTCTGAGTCTATATTATACCATCAATCATTAATAACATTTATTCCCTCCATAGTATTTCTTAGCTGTATCTAAAGTATAAACCCCTTAGCTATTTCTCAAGACTCAGTTACTGTTCTAATGTAGCTAATTCTACCAAGTTCTCAAACCACAAACCTAATGATCAATTCCTCATAAGTGAATTCATACAATGGCATTTGCTTCACAGAAGGTATCAGCTAATGTTTTGTATCTACAGTATATTTCAATTACACAGAGGAAGCAAAAGTATTTTTAGCCAGCTATTCTTATCTTCAGGATTTAAATTTCTTATTGACCTCTATTATTTCATGTCTTTGTGGAATTTTCATTTCAAAAGGATTATATAAGCAGTTACTGAGATTAAGTAGGAAGCTCTTGCTTGACATGAAAAAATACAGTCCATTACAATGAATGGTAACATGAACAAGTAACACCTGCCTACATGATAAAAAAGAAGAGAACCTCAAAAAAGCTCATTCCACTGGCTTATCCATGCTTCTTCATGTTGCCCTATGTCAGTGTTTCTTCAAGTATGCCCCAGGACTAATAGCAACAGTATTACCTGGGAACTTGTGAAGAAATGCAAATTCTTGGGCCCTACCCCAGACCAACTGAATCAGCAATTCTGGGAATGGGGTCCAGCAATATGTTTTAATGATTCTGACTGGCCCTAAAGTTGTAGAAGCATCACCTAGATGGTGTAGTCTAGAGGCAAGGAGATAAGAAAAGCAATTTGCTGCATGCATCATGCCAGTGTTTCTGATCTCCTGTCTGCTCTTCCTCTAACCCCATTAGGGCTGGTGATGATGGTGGGGTTATTCCATTGTGCAATCCCGTGTTCGCTACAAAGACTCTCGTACAGAGCTAACTGTATTTTAGTGATCACGAGTGTAGGCTCTGGAGTCAGTCTCCCTGATTTAAACACTTGGCGCCACTCCTTACCGGCTGTTTCTCATCTTGTCCTCTTTGTTTCCTCCATCTATAAAATGAGCTATTAATACAGTAACCTCATGAAGTCATCCCAATGGTTTAATGTGAAGTGCTTGGCATACAAGTGATTCATAAAGTATAGCTATTATGTTACAATGGGATTTTTCTTTTCCAGGCTGCATGTTAGTACAAATACCAAGGTGGGCATTTCTTCAGTTGAATAATAATGAGTCACATTTACTGTCATACTGTAGGAAAAGCAAGGAGAAAATAATGAATTCACTTGCTTAAATAATGAATTCCTGCTTAAAATGTCAACAGGATTAGTGAAGCAACATTTATAGAACACTTGGTGCAAGTAGAATTTTAAGATATCCTGTTAAGTCCAGAATATAATATTTTAATAGATCTGAGAAGATAATGACAGCCTCTTTGTTTATAGTTTTAAAGCAACACATTTCTAGGCCTCTAGTTACAAAAGAGCATTAGTTGGTGGTGCTGGTGAGCCTTAGTTTAATTCCTGCTGCTTCTCATTTGAAAATCCTTTAAGGAAAATTTTGTAAGAGATATACCACAGCTTAGCACATTACATGTGAAAAACATTTAGCCTCGATTTCTCTCTCCTGATGTAACTAATACAGAGGTCAGTCTTGACCTAGTGAATTCAAAGCTATTAAGTCTTCTCCAGTAAAATCAGGCTAAACTTTCAGTGTCAGGCATTTAGATGTAATTTTGCATGTAATAGTTGTAAAACACTATTTTCAGATGAGCAGCTTAGTGATCGTCTGACCACTTGTTTAAAATAATCAGCCATGCTAAATTGAAATTGTGAATTAAAACCGATTTGATTGTCTTAACCTACATTCAGACCTCAGTCAGTACTGTTGAGTTATTTGCAGTATAAAATAGGCAGTCAGTTTGAGGACCTTCATGAACCATTCTAATCCTGAAATCTTTAAATACGGCGTTGAAGTTAGCAGGAACATTCAATTTTTATGACAACATTCCTACTTCCAGCAAAATGAGGATGGCAGCCCTTTTAAATTAGTAAGACTACAAAAGCCTTCTGCTTCTTACACAAAATTAAAAAGATT
>PVKY010008633.1:0-12809 GCA_004027775.1 Bradypus variegatus
TTGGAAAGCCTCAGCAACAGGCTGATTTACAGGTGGGGCTGGTTTACTGGAAGGCGAAACTAAAGCCAGGGAGATAAAGTCTTATCTTAACTCTGCAGGGGAATTGAAACTTAGCTATGCTTGCAAGAGAGGCAGGGGCCCCTGGTTGCTCTGGCTCCTGGCATTCTGTAGCTTGAGTTTTCACTTTTTTGGTAATGCCCTTTGATGTATAAAAGTTTTTACTTTTGATAAAGTCCAATTTATCTATTTTTTCTTTCGTTGCTCATTCTTTTAGTGTAAAATCTAAAAATCCAGTGTCTAATACAAGGTCCTGAAGATATTCCACTGTGTTTTCTCCTAAGAGTTTTGTAGTTTTAAATCTTATATTTAAGTCATGGATCCATTGTGAATTAGTTTTTTTATATGGTGGAAGTAGGGGTCTAAATTCATTCTTTTTCATGTGGATTTCCATTTGTCCCAGTGCCACTTATTGAAGAAACCCCCCCCCTTCCCCATTGAATGGACTGGGCACTCTTGTCAAAAATCAGTTGGCCATAGATGTGAGGTTGATTTCTGGACTCTGGTCCAGTTGTCTGTGTGTCTATCTTTCTGCCAGGACCACACTGTTTTAATTACTGTAGCTTTGTAGTAAGTTTTGAAATCAGGAAATGTGAGTCCACTGAATTTGTTCTTTTGGTTTTGGCTGTTTGGGGGGTCATTAGAATTCCATATGAACTTGAGGATTTCCTTTTCTGTTTCTGCAAAAAAGGCTTCTGGGATTTTGAAAGAGATTGCATTGAATTTTAGGTTGGTTAGGTAGTTATTGACACTGTAACAATATTAAGTGTCCTATCCAGGAACATGGACTATCCTTCCATTTATTATGTTTTTATTCCATTTATTATTATCCTTCCATTTATTATCATTTACTTTCAGCAATGTTTTGTAGTTTTCAGTATACATGTCTTTCCCCTCCTTGATTAAATTTATTCCTAGGTTTTTTTATCTTTTAAATGCTATTTTACTTAATTTCCTTCTCAGATGGTTCATTACTGGTATATAGTTACCCAACTGATTTTATGTATTTTTTTTCTATCCTGCAACTTTTCTGAATTTATTAGATCTGGAAGGTTTCTTTTTCATTCTTTGGAATTTTCTCTATGTAGGATCATGTCATCAGCAAATATAGATAGAATTATGTCTTTCTTTCCAATGTGGATAAGTTTTATTTCTTTTTCTTATCTGATGGCTCTAGTTGGAATTTCAAGTAGAATAACAGTGGTGACAGTAGGCACCCCTGTCCTGCTCCTGATATTCTTCTGGGGGAAGCTTTCAGTCTTTCACCGTTGAGTATGATATTTACTGTGGGTTTATCATATTGAGACAGTTCCCTACTGTTCCTGTTTGCTAATGCTGCCAGTATGCAAAATACCAGAAATGGATTGGCTTTTATAAAGGGGTTTATTTGGTTACAAATTTACAGTCTGAAGGCCATAAAAGTGTCCAAATTAAGGCAGCAGCACAAGTGTACCTTCACCAGAGGAAGGCCAGTGGCGTCCAGAAAACCTCTGCCCACCGCCATCAACTTCCCCCTGAGCACTGCCTTTGCCTCATTCCTTACATTTTGGTATATTGAGTTTCATTTCCATTCATCTCTAAGTGTTTCCTAATTTTCCTTGTGGTTTCTTCTTTGATTCATTGGTTGTTTAAGAGTATGCTATTTAATTTCCACATATTTGTAAATTTTTCAGTTTTACTTCTGTTATTACTTTTTGGCTATATTCCATTGTGGTCAGAAGAGATACTTTGTATGACCTCAAGACTTTAAAAATTTATTGAGATTGGCTTTGTGGCCTCATGCATAGTATATTCTGGAAAATGATCCGCGTGCACCTGAGAAGAGTGTGTACTCTGTGGTTGTTGGGTGGCGTGTTCTACAGAGGCCCACTGGGTGAAATTGTTTTGTAAGGGTTGCTCAAGTCCTCTGTTTCCTTACTGAGCTTCTGTCTAGATGTTCTGTCTATTATTGGAAGTGGTGTATGGAAAGCTTCAATTATCATAGAACCATCCATTTCTCCCTTCAATTCTGTCAATTTTTGCTTTGTTTATTTCAGAGGTCTCTTGTTACGTGTGTATGTGTTTATAGTTTTTGTATCCCTTTGCTGGGTTGAACCTTTTATCAATGTATAGTGTCCTTCTTTGTCTCTTGTCACCCTTTTTAAATTAGAATATATTTTGTCTGACAACTATACAGATACTCAGTCTCTCTTTTGGTTACTATTTGCATGGAATATCCTTTTCCATTCTTTTACTCTCAACCTCATTGTGTCTTTGTATCTAAACTGAGTGTCTCATAGACAACATATAAATGGATCCTGCTTTTTCCACCCAATCTGACAGTCTCCCACTGAGTTTAATTCATTAACGTTTAAGCTGATAACTGATAAAGAAGGATTTACTTCTGCTATTTAGCTCTCTGTCTTTTCTGTGTCTTGCTTGGTTTTTGATGCTCACATTCTCCATTACTGTTGTTTTTGTGTTTAGTTGTCTCTTTGTGGTGTTCTGTTTTTGTTGGTGGGAAGGACACACCTAAAGAAGTGTCAGCCCCCTCACACACAGGTGCTGGGGTCACCAGCAAAGCACAGCCCCTGCAGACTCTGATGGAAAAATGTTTTACTCACAGAGAGAAGAGACAGAGCAGGGTCAGCTTCACTCGTGGGTGTCAGTTCCCCACGGCCAGGGGGTCCCCATGTGAGGCCGGCTCAGGGAGATCTCCATGCACAGCACCCCCTCTCGTGTCTGTGTGTCTGTGTGCTGCTCCCTCCCCACCAGGGCAGACGTGACGCCTGGGTGTGGGCTGGATGTCCTAAAATACGCCCCCCAGAGTCCGCTGTCTCCAGGGAATGCTGACATGTGCCGGGACCACAGGGGAAGGAACGCACGGCCGTCCCTGCCCGCCAGGAGGCTGCCCCATCCTGCCAGGCAGACACAGCGTGCTGAGCGCGGGGTGTGTTTATGCTCCCAGGGAGGGGGCTGGCTGCACCAGGGCTGCTGCCTCCATGTTTTGAGTCCCTTTTTATTTACCTTTCTTTCATATTTTTTAGTTGTTTCCTTAGTCGTTATTTTTGTGATACAATTTACTTCTTAGCGATAACAGCCTAGTTTGAATAAAGCTGACTCAGTTCCAGTAGAGACAGATGTTCTATTTCCACACCTCTCCACCCTCCGTTCAGTGTCACTATTTCAGACTCCAGCTCTGTGCATTGTGTGCACGAACATAGACTAACTATTGCTCCACACACTCACCTTTAAAGTCATAAAGGGGGCCAGAGCAGTTACAAACCAAAAGTGCAATAATAGAGGATTTTACATTTCCTTAAGTAGTTCCTTGAGTCTTTGAGTAACTGTCTAAGCTCTTTTCCTTTCAGCCTGAAGTACTCCCTTTTGTAATTACCTGTAGCACCCACAGCACCGTGATTAAAGGAGCAACCAAAAGCAGTGGTCAGCCCTCAGACCCTGCACCCCGGACTTGGGAGGACTGGGACTTTGTGGCCTGCCCTGGCCTCTGTGAGCTGCCCAGGAGCCCGGGCTGCGGCCCCACTGGGCGGCTGGGGGTGGGGGGTGGGAGCGCTGCGGAGGGTAAGAGTCACTGATGGTTACAGCAATTTATCAGCCTCTCCCTCCAGCTCTTCTCTGGGTGCTGCAAGTGTTCCTAGACTCCAGAGGTCCCCAATGTTTGATTCAGACGGTTTCTGCCAGCTCAACAGCGTGTCCTGCTCCTCCATCTTCCCGCAGTCTCCAGGTGCTTTAATAACACATCTTATCCGTGGTCCTTCTCCAGCCTGGGCCTGGGCATCTCTGGGACTGGAGTCCGTTTTCCGGGGCTGCCCTCCTCCCGCCTCCTCCTCCCCAGCTGGGCTGAGAGGCAAAGCTGCGGGGCCCATGGGCTCCATCTTCCATTCACCTCTAGTCCCAGGGGCTTGGACAGTGCCTAAAGCATGCGGCCCACCCAGGAAACACGCACTGAGAAGACATGGGTTAGACAAAAGCAGACACATCCGCGGGAGAGCTGGAATCCCCCCTCTTCCACGGGGCACGTGCTCTCTCCCAGCTCCCTGCCCCTCCAGCCTGTCACCCCCATCCTTGGGCTCTCCAGGCACCATGTTCTCATCCCATCACCCCACCTCATCCCCGTTATTCCACATCAGAGCATCTGACCCCCAAGTGCTTCATGCATGGAAAACAGAATCATTCTATACAAAGGAGCTTTGCTTTCTCCACTCTCTTCACTCCCTCTTTCTGTTTTGGGGTGTTCACCACCCCCGTGGGTGTAGGGTCTCCTGCTTAGAAAGATGTCTCTTGGAATGGACACCTGGCTCAGCTCCGCGGTCCCAGAAGCCCACGGCGATGGACGATCTGTGAGGGGGCCTGAGCTGCTCCGCTTTGCTGGGTGTGTCCATCCCCAGGGGGATGTGACCAGCTAGCGGAATCTGGGTGACCCCCCAGCCACTCTCGGTGCTGCGTAACGAGGAAAGCCCACTGGACTCACCTGTGCTTAGGTGAGGTGCAGCACCTGCAGGCCCCCAGGGGTCCAAGATCGAGGAGTGGGCAGGGACAGGTCCTCCAGAGGCTCCGGGCCCTTCCTTGCTGCTTCCAGGTGGCCGCAGGTGCTCATCGGCTGGTGGCTGCACCTCTGCAATGCCCCCCCCTCCACCTGCCGACCTCCCCGTCCATGCCCTCGGCTCCCTTGCCCCGTGAGGACTCAGTCCCACTGCATCTGGGCCCAGCCCCGTCTTACTGTCACGTCTCCAAATACCCTCAGGGTGGGTGGGGGCAGGGTGGGATGGCCTCCTGGGTCCACAACGCGCCGGACCCGAGGCCCGAGGGAGCCTGCCCAGCCCAGGACCGGGACAGGCTGAAGGAAGACCCCGAGCCCCCCGGCTCCCTGAACCATAGAGCTGAAAGCCGAGTGGAATAAGAAACTGGAGAGAATGACTGTTCTGAACTTGGACTTAGTAAGTCAGGAGGCCTGATTTTGATTCCTTTGGACTTTAATGCTTTGGAAATTCATCTTGAGAGCAAATTTAATATTTAAATCTTAAATTTCTTTCTAAAGTTTTTATAAGGGGAGGGACCTTATGCTCAGATTCGGGCATCTCAGTTGCCCTTTGGCGATGGGAGTGTCTTGGGCATTTTTGTTGGGTTGTTTTGCTGGTGCCATTTTGTCTCCGTGCAGAGCCCCCGTGAACCGGGCTGGACCAGGGCTGGCGGTGATCTGAGCTGGAAAAAGAACCGCAAGTGAGCTCCCTGGGGTACCCATGGCCCCGGGGAAGATGTTAGTCACGATGTTTACGCCCCTGGAGCCTCTGGGACAGAGTCTAGCCCACGTCCGGGAGGAGAGGGCAGGCTTGGGGTGCAGCCTCTCCCAGGCAGGGCCATGGCCTGCTGGCTGCTGAGCACGGGTGGAGCAGCGAAGCCCAGTGGGGAGGGGAGAAGTGGGGCTCCTTCCAGGGCACACCCCTGCTGACCACCCCTGGTCCTGCTCAGTACCTGGTGAGTGGAAAGCCCAGGGCTCAGGGTCCGCCCAGCTCCGGCCTCTCCGGAAGCCTCTGTGGAGGACAAGGGCCTCCCACAGCTCAGAGTCTCCATCGTCACCCAGATCGTCTCCTCCCCACGACACATCCTGGGCAGGCAGCATCGGTGGGAGTCGGGGCTAGAGGCTGTGGGGGGGCTTGCTCAGCTGTTGATGTCCATGATGGGTGAGGACCCTGGGGGTGAGTGGACCCCGATGTCTGTGGGAGTAAGGACCTGGGAGTGAGGGGTCCCCGATGTCAGCAATGGGTGAAGACCCTGAGGGTGAGGGGTCCCCGATGTCTGTTGTTAGTGAGGACCCTGAGGGTGAGGGGTCCCCGATATCTGGGTTAGTGAAGACCCTGAGGGTGGGGAGGCCCAATGTCAGCAATGGGTGTGGACCCTGGGGGTGGGGGTCCCTGATGTTTGAGGTTACTGAGCACCCTGGGGATCATACTTCAAATTGCAGGTGTTGGCGCCAGAGGGGTTTGGCCGGTTCATCCCATCTCTGTCCCTTCGCTCCCAGCTGTGGCCTCTGTGCCCCGGGAAGCTGAGGCGAATCCTGCCGTGAGCCCCTCACTCCTCGTGAAGGCAGATTCCATGGGGGGCTCCTCAGACCTGGGTGGGGGCTGCTCTTTGCAGGCGGAGGGAGCCAACCCTCTCCTCGTGCTCAGGGGAGCCCCACGCGGTGAAACGGCGGCAGCCTCAGCTCGGCACAGGGCCGTCTAATTAATAGACCGCAGTGTCCATTTGTCTCTTCTTTTAAAGCAGGACTTTAGTATAAAACTAGAACCTGCTCATTATAGGGTGTGGAAAAAATAAAAATACACAAAGAAGAAAATTAGAAATACATCATCCGTAGCTCGGCTGCCCACAGACAATTCCTGTTAATTTTTTTGACGCATTTCCTTCCAAGAGTTGTTTCTTTTTAAGATCATTATGCAGAGAACATGGAATCCTGTCCCCTGCCTACTCCTGTGCTTGAAATAGCAGAGTTAATTCCTAATTAAATCCTTTTTTGATATCATACGTAATAAATTTTAACCAGATTTGCCTGTTTGGATTGTGTTGTCTAATTTTCTGTTCTTTCTGTGTTAAATTATCGATGTCGTGAGTGCCACCGAAAGTTTCTCATTTGTCTATGGTTCCCCAATTAAAACGGAGCAGGCGGAGGCCAGGCAGGCCCTGGGGGGGTGGGTGGGGGCCTCGGGAAGGGGGTCGGGTGAGGCGCTAGAGAAGCAGCGGCCGTCGCACGAGGGTCGCTCTGCAGGCAGGTGTGCAAGGCCCTCGGAGAAGAGGCTTGTTTAAGGCAGGCCCCAGCTCGCCGTGCGCTGCCACAGGCCTCGGTGACAGTGGCAGGGCGGCGCGAGGCCCAGCTCTCTGTCTGTCCCAAGACCCCTCGCTGGACCCCTCGGGGGGGCTCCTGCTGGGGCGAGGTCCAACTTGGGGTGTGCACAGTGCAGGTGCGAGTGAGCTCTTTTTCGGGGTGCAGCTCACAGACGTGACGGCTCTTCCAGAGTGTGGGGTGAGGACGTTTCCACTCAGGAGGAGCTCGGGGGCTCCAGGCCCCTGGTACAGCCCCCCAAGCTCAGACGGTGCTTCCCAGGGCTCATCTTTGGGGGTTGCTGCGTCCCCAGGCACTGCAGGCCTGCGTGACCAGGCTGGCTGTGAAATACCGAAATGGCCCCGCACCAGCCAGCGACTAGCGCAATAGCAACGGTGACACGTGGTGAAATTCATTAGTAATGCGAATTCTGGTGTGCACTGATTCAGTGGAGCCAGTTGTCGTGCCACGGTGGCCTGTGATACACGGGCTTCCCGCAATGACGCGGGTTTAGTCAGCAGAATTGTTTGTGTGTGAGTATTGTGAGGCTGTTGGTCCAGCAGAAGCTGGGAAGGGGTTGGCACTGCGGTGTTAAGACACACTCATTTGCCAGGAGATTGCAGGCTGCTGGTGACATCTCCCACCAGTCAGTGGCAGTGGGTGTGGGGCTCAGAACTGCGCTGGCCGGAGCCCTGGGCTCCAAGTGGGCAGACGGGGGCTGGGGGCATGGACCGCTTAGCCGTGGGTCAGCAGGACTGGCGGGAAGGAGCAGGGAGCCGGCAGGCCATGCTCAGTGTGGTTTTGGGGAAGGGGAACAGGACACAGGCCCCGGGGGCTGAGCCAGTGCTGGCAGTATGTCCAGATGTCCTCTGGCTGGCCCAGGACCCAGCAACTGTAAATTCAGTGGGAACATCTGTGGAAGTTTGGTGCAGGTCTCTCGGTCACACTGTGATGCAGACAGGGTCATAATTTAGCAAAAGTTGCATAACAATTTTTTCTAAAAATGAACGAACGAACAATTTATTATGGCATCTTAAAACAAAGAAATACTTAGGGGTAAACTTAATAAAATACATGCAAGGCATATAAGCTGAAAGCTAGAATGCACTGCTGAGAGAAATGTAAAAACAATTAAATAAGTGGAGGGACATAGTGAGTTCATGGACAAGAAGACTCAGTACTCTGAAGACTCCAGTTTTCCCCACACTGGTCTTAGATCCAGCACAGTCCCAGCTGAAAACCCAGCAGGCTTTTTGTAGAAACGACAAACTGATTCTAAAATTTGCATAGAAATATAAAGCACTGAAAGTAGACAAAAGAATTTTGAAAAAAAAAAAGGTGGAGGGCTTGTGCAATCCGATTTCAAGATTTACTATAAAAATACAGTAACTAAGGTGTTGGCTGGCATAAAGGTAGATCAATACATCAATGTAGTGGGATAAAGATTCCATAAATAGACCTACAGATGGATATTTGCAAGGGAAAAAAACCTGCAACAAAACTTGTAAACTTACCTCATATCATATGCAAACACTGACTGAAAATATATCATGGTCATAAATGGAAAACCTAAAACTCAAAAATTGTGACAAGAGGACATACAAAAAAACCCCACAAAATTTTGTGAACTTGAAGTAAGCAAACATTTTTAATATATAACACAAAAAAGCATAAACCATAAAAGGAAAAATTGATAAATTATTCTTTATCAAAGTTTAAAATTTTTGTTCTTTGAAAGACATAATTAAGGAAATGGAAAGGCAAGCCACAAACTAGCAGAAAATATCTGTGCTACATATGTTTGAGAAAAGACATTTGCCCAGAATATATTAAGACATGCACAACTCAGACTATTATTTTACAAAAAGATCAAAAGATTTTAACAGACACTTCACAATAAAAGATAGATGAATACTAATAGGGACATGAAAAGGTGCTCAGAATCATTAGTCATCAGGAAACACAAGGAGACACCACCACTCATCTATCATATTGGCTAAAATAAAAGTCTGACAAAGTCAAGTGCTGACAAGAATGTAGAGCACTGGAACTAAACTGCCACTCGTTGTTGGTAGGAATGTAAAATGGTTACAACTTCTGAAAGTAGTGTGGCATTGTTCTAGTTTGCTAATGCTGCCGGAGTGCAAAACACCAGAGATGGATTGGCTTTTATAAAAGGGGGATTATTTGGCTACACAGTTACAGTCTTAAGGCCATAAAGTGTCCAAGGTAACACATCAGCAATCGGGCACCTTCACTGGAGGATGGCCGATGGCGTCCAGGAAACCTGTGTTAGCTGGGAAGGCACGTGGCTGGCGTCTGCTCCAGAGTTCTGGTTTCAAAATGGCTTTCTCCCAGGACGTTCCTCTCTAGGCTGCAGCTCCTCAAAAATGTCACTCTTAGTTGCTCTTGGGGTGTGTTGTCCTCTTTTAGCTTCTCTGAGGCAAAAGTCTGCTTTCAATGGCCGTCTTCAAACTCTCTCATCTGCAGCTCCTCTCTCAGCTCCTGTGCTTTCTTCAAAGTGTCCCTCTTGGCTGTGGCTCCTCCTCAAAATGTCACTCACAGCTGCACTGAGGTCCCCCTGTCTGTCAGCTCATTTTAATGGCTCCAGTGACTCCACTTAGACCCACCCTGAATGGGCGGGGCCACACCTCCATGGAAATTATCCAGTCAGAGTCATCACCCGCAGCTGGGTGGGGCGCATTCCAAAGAAACACTCAAAGAATTACAATCTAATCAACACTGATACATCTGCTCACACAAGATTACATCAAAGATAATGGCGTTTGGGGGACACAATATATTCAAACTGGCATAGGCATTTTCTTATAAAGCTGAGTTACAATATAACCAAACAATTACATTCCCAGATATTTACCCAAGGGGAAAAGTATGTTCACCACAAAAGCCTGTGCCCAAACATTCCCTGCAGATTCATTCAAAGGGCTAATGTCTATTAGCTGGTGACTGGATAAGACATTGTGCTGTGTGCAACACGCTCATTATTGTGCCTGCAGAGTGTTGTGTATGGGTTAGATACAATGGAAGGCAATTCAGCAAACTTCACTCCTTCTCAGGAGTGAGAGGCTTGATTCATGCATCCACACGGAGACTCAAAAAACACGCCACGTGGGAGAAGCCGGACATGCAAGTACGTGCTCTCGGATTCTGTTTATATCACACTTGAGAAAAGAGGAATCTGACCTGTGGTGACGGAAAGTAGCTCTGTGGTTGCCCGCGTCTGGGGCTGGGGCACATGGCCGGGAAGGGGCCAAGACAACTTTCTGGGACGGAGGAAGCGATTGCGTCTTGATTGCAGTGCTGATTTCACAGCCGCATGTGTTAACAGAGCTCAGGAATCTGCACTCTGGAAGTGGGGGTGTTTTATTTTATGTAAATCATACCTCAGTAAAGTTGATACAAAATGATTTAGAAATAACTAAAATGATTGGCAAATGATCTGTTCCACAAATACTTATATGCCACACACACATAAATGTATACATATAATATGTAAGTATACACACATACACATGTATATTATAAAGGGGAAATTATGTTTGCATATCATAGAGGTTTGTTTAGCATATAAAGGGAAATTATAAATTTTGATTGTAGATTGACAGATTATAGATTATAAATTAGTGTTAATTTTTCTTGGCCTCCTACCTGCCAGCTGTGGTGACTGGGTCACCCTGTGCCTTTGACTTGGACCAGACACCTGCCAGTGGCCACACTCATCAGTGCAACCACAGGGTTTGTATCACAGGTTTAGGGATACAGAGTTGCCTTGAGTCTCCCTCAAAACCTTAGGCAGAGGAAGGTGCTTTTCATTCCCTTCCCTGATCTCAGATGCCGTCACTTCCAGGACATGCGTGCTGTGGTCCCGGAACGTGCCGGCAATGCGTCTACACCCGCGGAAACAAACCACTGCCCTGAGCGGCTCATTTTTGACAGGTGAGAACGGCGAACTGGTTGGCTCTGATTTACTCTCTCCCGGACGCCAGGCTCTGCCCAGCCGTTCCCCTCTCCTCCCCCGGCCGGAATACGCTTGTAAGGCAAGCTGCTTGCCTCCCACAAGAAGGGTCCTTGGCGCCCAGAAGTGCCTCTGAAAAATCCCACGTGTGTCTCACGGGGCAGCCCCACACACTCAGTTTTCTCGGGAGGTGTGAAGCCGGTTGAAATCTTTTTGACAGACTCTGACCACTCACAGGCCACTATTGGGACTCATGACAAACTGGAGCTTTCCTCAGGGTGCTCTGTCTGCACATCACTGTGTCACTGTAGTTCTGGGAAGCACACTCTCCTGGCTGAGCACCCCGGGGCCCCCAGTGTGGGCGGGAGCCTCAACTCTGGGATCCAGGGCCCCAAGGCCTTTGGGTGCCTCACGTGGAGAAAACCCAGGGCAGGGATGGGGCGGCAGCCACCCTGCACTTTCGATAGACTCCCACGTGGTCCCAACCAAAGGCTGAACAGGTGTTGAGTTGTTGACCTTGGTGATGAGTTGTTAGCCTTAACATATAAAGTGTTTTGCAAACACTAAGAAAAAAAGGCCAACCCAACAGTGGCATCTTGAGCATGAAGAGTCAAATCATTTCTCAGATGCATGTCCATGAGGTCCGTAAATGTGAGGACGCTCCCAGAGCCTCTTGTTCTTAGACGATTTCCATGTTGTCGTCCCAACCAGAGCACTTGGAGGGTGAATATCAGCATGGACGAAGGAGGACCCCAGCAACACGCCGTTCGGTGGACAGCTGGAAATTAAAAAATATCTAAGCGAGATAGCACATAGCATTGCTGCCTAATCATCATGGTAAATTTCTTTTCTTTTCTTACTTCTTTAATCCTTTTCTTCTTTTTCTGCAAATGTCCACTGCCGATGGGATGCGGTGCCTTGGGCACTTTGCACAGAGCTGGTGCATGTGGAAACAGACGTGTGCTTCTGTAGGGTGGTTTGGCCTCCAGAAATCGGCACCAAGAATATTTATCCATTGACCGCAATCCCATCACCGGGAACTATGCTACATCTGCTCACCATTTCCATCGCCGAAACTTCTCGGCCTCATGCCCATCCTGTCCCCACCCACAGGCAGGGGACACTCGTGTGGACTCACCATGAAGTATCTCTTTTGTGCCCACAGGTGACTACCCTTGGGTGCCGAGCTCGGGCCAGGCTTCCCGGCGTCCCGAGGCTGGGGCTTCAGCGGAGGTGCCCAGGCTGTGCCGAGCCCCCCGGTGACATCCCCGGGACCCTCCTGCTGGAGGGCAGGACTGGTGCACACAGGGCCTAACGTCCACCTGTCTCTTCTTGGCCTGGCCCGGGAGGCAGCGCTTCTGTCTACCCAGACCCATCAGCTCCGGCCAACGCCACCTGTTGCCACCCAGTCCACTGCAGGCTGCACCCCATTCGCCTCAGCTGGGGGGGCAGTGGGAAAAGCCACATCACATTAGACAAACCCGACCGTGCTCACTGCTCGGTGATCCACAGCGGTTTTCACTTATTTTAATGTGACGATTGAAGGGACTGCTTGACCGTCCAAAAATTCAGAAAAAATATAAGTATGTACGTAAATGTAGGTGAGTATGTGTGGGCACATGAGAAAGTGTGGCCTGCTTGCAATCAAACCCCTAACCGCTGACTTCTTGGAACTTCTGCTTCCAGTCACCTCCCCATGGTGTAAATACACTTGCAATTTACATCTGCAAAATGAGAATTATTGTAAACGGGCTATTTTACACTATTTTTCCTTTAACAACACCTTGTGACCATTTTGTGCTTGTCACAAGTTCTTCCCTTAGATAAATTTAAATAACCGCATCTTATTTTAGCATACGTGTGTCTAAGAATTTATTTCACAGCTCTCCATTGCTGGACATTTGTGTCACTTCAGTTTTTCACTACTTTTCATAATGCTGATATAATGTCTTCATTGAC
>PVKY010008634.1:0-13892 GCA_004027775.1 Bradypus variegatus
TTCCTTATTTGTAAAATTGGCAAAATTAAGCCTCACTTATTATGAGGATAAGAGCTACCTGCTAAAATGAATTGCATATGCTAGGTGAGGAGCTGCATTATTGTTGAAGGAGAAGTAGAGGTATTGTCAAGCCCCCTCTCCCTTTTTTCCCCTCTTTCCCTCTCTCACATTTACACACTCAGGCTCACATTTCACAAACACACTCACATATACTTATCTCACACCCCCCATATACCCCTCACTCTTACAGACACACACCTTACACGCACACATGTTTATACTCGCAGAGTCACTTGTGTTTACACACACACTTCCCACTTACGTACCTCCACACTCTTATGCTCATATACCTCAAATACACACATCTCACTCATTTTCATATTCACATACTACCACATACCTCATACCCTTATATACAAATGTTCACACACACATTTATGCTTCTACACACACTTATACTCAAAGCAGGTGCCCCAAACTCAAAATCGTTTTAATTTGGAAGCTAAATTTGCTGCAACATTATCTGGTCCACCCCAACACAGGGTCATCTGTTGTTTTTGGATTGTTCACACTGCAGCTCTTGCCCTCCAAATCCCTGTGGCACAGTGTGCTTTAATGACTAGAAGAACTTTTGCACTCTCATATCCTTGTAAGCATGGAAGGCCGGAATTGGTCTGTTTTACAGATGAGGAAACTGAGAACCAAAGAAGTTCTGTGACTTCCACAAGTTATCAAGAGCTACTGGTCTCCATAAAAGGGGGAACCCAGTCTTTCTCACTTAACCTTCCTACACACAGCCCCTAGTTCCTGCCTGGCTCAGAGCCAGCACTTGATAACTAGGTGTTGAATGAATAAATGGGTGGTTAATTGAGGAGAAGAACTGGGAAAAGATCCTAGCACCACACAGCCAGTTCCTAGTTTAGCCACACTGGACTCTCCTGGCTCCTGAGACAGTTTTTTTTGTTTTGTTTTGTTTTTTTCCATGCAAAAACTCCCAGCCACCTACCTCCTCCTAAGGGGAAATGGTCGGCAGATGACTCGGGGTCAGTGAGGTGGGCTGGAGGCCCCTGAGTGTCTGAGAACTTGGTGGCTAAGGTGACACTTTAATGTTGATGTGTTTCCTGAAAGTCCTGGGGGTGGGGTGGGGTATCTGTCCTTGTCCCCTCTCCCTTGTGGTACCCCTTCCTGCCCACACCATGGAGCGTAGGGGTGGATGAGGAGCTCCAGGCTTGCAGCTGGTGGTGAGAAAGAGTTAGAATCAACATACTTTATTTTCTAAGTAACTTTTAATTCAATTATTGGAATAATGAGTCTATTAAAAGTGCCTTCAGCTGCTTACCTTGTCCTTCTGATTTAATATTTCTTTGCAAAATATATTGTGATCTTATTCAACATCAACACTTCTTAGGCTCCAAGTGGGCCAGGCTGGGCTCCTCTGGAAGGTGTGGTTGTGCCAGGAGGGCTAGGGAACCCTGAGGCCCCTCTGCTGTCCCCAGAAAGAGGCCCATCCTAAAGGACGAGAAGGGAGGACTTTAGACAGCTTGCCTCCCATTCAACAGAAAATGAGCCTTGGTCCTCATCTCAGTTGAGCAAGTCACATTCTTAAAATCAAACCTCTATAAGGGAATAATAAGTTACAAACCCCCTTCCCATGCTTTTCCACTCACAGCCCATGTCCCATCTGTAAAAGGAAAGGACTGGGTTGGAGCCGCTTCCAACTTAGTCTTGGCTCACCTCAGACCAGCCCCTCAGGAAGCCTCGCAACCCCAGGTGTCATGTGGCCTCCTCTCCTTACCTCTTCTTTCCCTCACACCTTTGAGACTGGCTTCCTCCTCTCCATTCCCACGGCACACCTGGGTCCAGACCCCCCTTGTCTCTTGGGAGAACAACCTCTTCAGTAGCCTCCCAACTCCCATTCCCCCACCCTCAGCCTTGTTCTCCTCCTAACTACCCACCACCTTGCTGATAGAGTCCCTCTACCCTTTCAAAAATCTTTCTTTTCTACACATCTGACTATATCATTACTGAGCTTAAAAATCCTCCCACAGCTTCGCCTGGTCCTCCAGGTGATTCCCGGCTCCTGGCTTGGCTTCTAAGAGGTCCCACCTTTCCAGCGCCCCTCCTTACCTCTGCCCTGAGTTCCCTGCAGAAGACAATTGGGAAGCAAGTAACTCCCTGGACACATCCCCCTGTTCCTCACCTCCCCGCCCCGCAGGACAGGTTCCCTACCCCTGGAAACCCCCCTCTTTTGCTACCTGGTAAACTTACTCCACCTCACCCCTCACACACATAAATTTTTGAGGTCCTCACCTGGGACAGTGCATATCATTAACCCCCGCGTGCCCAGAGCCTCACAGATTGCTAGGCATGTAGAAGGACGTCCCTAATATGTGTAGTGAACAAGTGAATCAAATGAAAGTCAGAAATCAAAGAGCCAGAGACAGCACCAGCTTTGAGAGGAGCCCTTACAATGCCCCCCTTTCCCTCTGAGCCAGTCTGTGGCATCTGGCTGACATAAGGAAACAGGCGTTATTTCAAATTCTCCTTCTTAGGGATTTGGTTCCCTCCCCACCTTGCTCGTGGGCACTCTCAGGATTGATGGGTCAGAACTGGGCTTTTCATGAGCTGTGGGGCACAACCTGCTGTGTCATGCAGCCCCACCTCACCAGACTGGGTTAGTGTCACTCAGTGCCAAGAGAAGTGCTGGCTCCTGCCTTGCCTTACCAAGGGCCAGAGCTGGTGACCCAGCTAAAGAATGTGCTTTGCTTGGGGTTTACATTCCAGGATCAGCTTGGGAGGCCAAGGGCTCAGGTTGCCAGCAGGAGCCAGGCACAGGCAGGGAGGCAGCACCGGGCAGACACCCCCTCCCTGGGCAGAGCTCCTGCACCCTGCCTAGGCCTTCCTGGGCCTTCCGTGCTCAGGGCCGGGCAGCAGCCATGGAGGCAGAGCCAGGAGGAAGACAACCACTCAGCAACTTTACCAAGAGCGGTTTTTAAATGGAGTATGAGGTGGCTGGGCCCATTGCTATAAACTCCCAGCTGCTGGGTTGTGTGTAAGTTTACAAAGCACTTCTGGATTCAGCATCTCCTTTGGCTAATTAGGAACCAAGGCCTAGAGAGACTGAGCCACTTGTCCAAGCTCAAGCCACAGAGCTGGTTGTAGAACCCCTTCCTCTGACTTGCGTTCTGAGGCTTGTAGCCACTGGCTCATCCACATCAAGAGTCTCTGTACCCCAAGATCTAATCTCAGACCCCAATTTCCCAGGGTCAGTGAAGGACCAATAAAATAGTAGAGGCGAAAGTGTTTGATCCCTGTGAAGATGAGGGGAACTATTTTTATTTATTAATACCCCAGCTTAGTCCATCCAAGGACTTAACAGCAATGACAGCAGAGTTGGAAAGTATTTGGAGACTGGGGGGGGGGGCCCAGTGGAGGGATCCCACAAAACCATTTACCCTAGTTGTAAGCATAGTGCCCCCTCACTTTCCAGTGTCACAGGAGTGGAAGTTACACAACCTTGGAGATCAGGAAGACACAGCAGTGAGGGGCAGGGAAAGAGGAAGTTCTCTTTTTTTGTAATTAGCAATTAGAGACCCAAATAGAGACCCAAAACACTGGCTTGAAACCCTAGGCTTGAAAGCTACAGAATTATTCCCACCCAACTCTCACCCTTTTTTTCTGGTGTTAAAAAAAAACAGCACTGAGAGTAGTTAAAAGGCCCTCCACTTCTCCCCCAGATCAGGCTTCTCCCTCCATCCCCAGCACAGAGCTCCAGTCTTGGGCAATTTCAGTGGCCACTTCCCAGTTCTTAGCTTACTTCTGCCCTCTATCCCAGATCACATCAGCTGTAGCCCAAGGAGTTTGATGAGTCCCTTTTTGTTGTAGCTTTCTCCCCTTGGGTGTCTGCCAGGATTCCAGGGAAGACCAGAAGCCAGCAAACCCCCAACCAGACTTATAGGAAATCGTTAATCTGACAGCATCATATCTCATTTCATCCCACAGTAACACACAATAGTCATCAAATACACTTCAGTTAAGTAAACCGTGGCATGAGGAAGCTTTGTGAACTTGAGGCTCTGAGTTATTCAAGAACCCTCTCCTAAGCCGAAATGCAGTGGATAGGAGTGCTGTTTCTGGAGCCAGTTCACCTGGAGTCCAATCCTGGCTCCACTCTTGCCAGCTCTGTGACAGTGCAATTTCCTCATCTGGGCAATGGGGATAATCATATAATATTACTTCACAGAGTTGTGAGGATAGAATTCATCGATGTAGACAAGCTAAGGAACAGTGGCTGGTACATATTGTGTTACCTGTATAAAAGAGAATGATACAGAGTTGCTGACAGATAAGAGAGTCACAGTTGATTCATGGCAGAGCAGATCCTGGAGCCCATGTTGCCAGACTTCTGAACCAAAAATACCATGCCAGTCTGGGTCAAGAGAGGGCTCAGGGCCTCTGAATGTCCTGCTTTGAGAGAATCAATTACCAGGTGTGCAAGAGAGGGGAGTGACCAAGGTTTCTAATTTGTCCCTGCTTAGATACTGCAGAGAACTTTCAGCAGAGTTAAAACTGATCTCAAATCCCTTTTTATAGGTGAAGAAACCGCTCTGAGAGGGGAAGTCCTTGGCCACAGCCTCGGTATGTGTTGGTGATAGAAGTGAAGATGGGACCCAGGAGCCCTGACTCCTGTCCATCTGTCTGTGCTCTCTTGCTGCTCCAGGCAGGAGACAGAACAGACTCCGGCTGTGGAGAAGAGCCAGCTTCTCCTTCAGTTATGTCCCTTTCAGGCCTGGCCTGTGAATAGCACTCACAATTTCCCTTTGTAATCGAGAGCCGGGGGACTATTGTCTGTGTTTTTGCAGCACAAAATGCTCCCCAAATCCTGGTAAGACTTCCTAGAATTTAGATTGTAAGCAGCTCACTAGCTCCACTTTGTATTTCCAGAGCCCACTCAGGTGACACTGGGCAGTGCAATCGTTAGGGGCACAGGCCAAGATGTGGGACTGAGAGCGTTTGCCTCCCCGCTCCGCTAATTCCTAAATGGGAGGTTTTGGACATAATGCTGTATGTGAGATGCTTGGAGCCAGTGCCAGGCTCAACAAATATTATATACTATTATATCTATGATTGCGGTTGCTCAATATATATTTGTTGAATGAATGACTTGATAAACAGTTGGCTCAATGCAGGAACAAATTGTCTGAGCATCCTGTCCTGATCACATCTTTGGTTTTCCCATGTTAGGTGTACTTTGATCAGAAGAGGGCAGCATTGAGTCAGGCATCCCGATTTGCCAACACAACAGGATTTACACCCCTCCCCTTGGATCCACACCTCCCAGTCTTAGAGGGCCAGTTCTAACACACAGTTTCCTATCCTGCAGTCCCCTGAGAGGGGAAGGTCAGCACCCTAGGAGTGGTTGAGGGTTGTGGCTCACCCTCAGAGCTCTGGGAAAAGGGATTATAATGGTGGAGGTCTCAGGCTGGATGTGGTGAGCTGAGTGCTAAGACAATTTCAAGGGAGGAGACGTTCTAGGACTCCAGCGGCCCCCTATAGCTCATTAGATCCCGGGTCTGCTCTCTCCTCCTGCTCCCCCACATTCTCAGCGTCTCCCCAACCCCTGAAGATTTTTCCTCCCAGTTTATTCACCTCTCACCCACCCTTCAATGTCCCGCTGGCTTTCTGGGAGGCCCCTCCTGGACCCCAAAGCTGGAATAAGATCCCTCCTTTCAGTCCCACATGGCACTCTGTACCTCTCTTGAGGGTCTTCGTACTTTCTGCCTTGAATTATATGGTAAATTGCATATTTATCTTATCTCCCTTACTACATTATGAGCTTCCTGAGGGGAGGGAGTTTAGTATCTTGTTCATCTTCCCCATACAGCACTTAATAAGGATGAACAAATGATTTAACTTCTCACAATATGGCTCTTAGCCCACACAGGTCTCCTAGAATCCCCAAGGAAGGGCTGGTTCATTGCATTATTTGATGCTTTTGGACCTGTGTGCTCCAACAAGGTAGCCACTCACCATATTGACCATTGAGCACTTAAAATGCAGCTAGTTCAAACTGAGATAGGTTGTGTATGTATAAAATAGTCACCAGATCTTGAAGACTTAATATGAAAAAAGAATGTAAAATATCTCTTTTGCAGTATTTTATGCTTATTGTTGAAATGATAATATTTTGAATAGATTGGGTTAAAACAAATATGTTATTAAAATCCACTTTTCCTGTTTCTTTTTACTTCTGCTAATGTGGCTACTAAAGAAAATTCAATTCCATATGTAGCTCCCATTATATTTCTATTCTAGTGCTGTTCAGGACCACCAATTAGCCTTGGCCAAGAGTCGCCACGGCTGAGACAGGCTTTCCTTGCTAGGTGCTCAGAGCATTCTGGGAACAGGTGGGATCTGGCCTGAGAAAAATGATCCCAGGAACTTCCAGGGATTTAAGTGTTGCTTTCCTCACTCCTTCTTGGCTCTTCTCCACTTCCCCATGCTTTCATTCACTACTGGCAAAATGCAGACTTATTCCAGAGAGGTGGAGCTAGGATATTGTGAAATTAGAATAGCCAGGAAAAATGGTACACACAGCCAAAATGTTTCCTCTGTTAGCTGAGCACAGACTTCCGGGGCCCCATGTGGTTCCTGGGTTTGACCCTCTAGCTTAAAAATATACACTGATAATGGCCTGTTGTGAGTCAGGGTCTACAGACAGGAGGTTGAGTGGGCAGGCATCTAGGAGCTCTATGTTTGGGCTTTGAAGCCATCTAAGGCCTAATGGAGGTCTGGGCAGGGCCCTCTGGGAACAGGCCCCATGTCGGGCCTGAGGGTCACACTCATTCCAGCCGTGGGGTCTGCTTGGAGTTCCTGAGAAGGGACCAGAACAAGCCACCCCAGCCCCTGGCTAGACTAATTCTTAATCATCACTTAAGACTCCTCTGAGAGGTTTCTTTCGGGGGAGTGCTGCCTTGCCCTCAAAGCAACAAAGTATGGCCCACAATATCCTGTACTTCACACATCTCAGCAGTCCTTACACTGCTGATGAAAATCCCCCTTTAACTAGAATGGACCACCCCACCCCTCACACAAACATACACCAGACTGTGAAGTGTGTAAGGACAGGGACAGATTCATTCCCAGCGGCTTTCCCAGGGTGGCACATAAGGGGCCCAGTGAGTATGGTTTTCCCTGAGAGCCCTCAGGCAGCGATTGGGCACGGGGTGGGGAGGCTCCCGCACCCAGGGCTGGACAGTGGGGCAGCAGGATGGAGAGTGGCTCTGCCCAGCCCAGGCTCTGAGCACATCTGAGCACATGACCCAGGAATTCCCCGATATCAGCTGGTGGCTGAGTCCCCTGACGTAAGCAGATTCCCCGCGGCCACTCTCGCTCTGTGACTGGTGACTGCTACGCCAGGTCTCCCTTTAAGGAATTTGAGACTTGAGTTTCAGGAGTTAAGATAATTTCCAAGTCGCTTGCTCTTCCGGCTCCTTGTCTGTTTTGCCTGTCTCCTTTGCCTGCCTGCCATGACACACAGTGGTTAGGCCGACTTGGCACAGAAGCCCTGTTCTGCAGCTTCTGGAGGGCCACCAGGCTGTGCCCTGGGGTCTTTGGTCATTTATGGCCTGCCTCACAAAGGGGATTCAGATTTTAATCAGAGGAAGCTAGAGTGTTGATGGGGAGGGTCCAAGAGATAGTCGGAGATCTGTTCCCATTGCCATTCCCAATTTAGCTGGCAATGGAGGGAATTGTCATCCATCAGAGCTTTCATTTTAGTCTTTGGATCATATTACACATTCATTTCTTTGGTTCCCAAGCAGCTGTTGAGTATCTTTTACGCACTCAGTGTTGGAGATACCTGGAGGAAATCACAGGAGTCAAGAATAAGCCTGAAAGGGAAGGTTAGATTCATTCTTATCATTCTTTCCTCTTACTTAAGAGGAAATATTGACTTCATCTGGCTAATTGCCACATGTCCTTCAGGTCTCAGCATAAAAGACCTTGTCTGTAGGAAGCTGCCACTGACCAGCCTCCTCCCTTCTGAGAGTGAGGCTCCCTCCTGTTATGCATTCCAAGGACATCTTGTTCTTGTCCTGTCATGATCCTTCTCCCTCTGCATCGGATTTGCTTGTTTCTCACTAGACTGAGAATTCTCTGAGAGCAGAGACGATGTCTACCTCACCACAATCATATCCCCAGGTACCTAGAGGGCCCCAGTATTGGCAGAATGAACAAAGCAATTAGCAAAAGGTCATTGAACTGTTTGATGTCTGTTAGAACTAGAACACAGGTCTCCCAACACTCAGACTTGTGTTCCTTTGTGTATTACCCATGTTTCCTCTTGAGAGCCCTAAATCACCTGGATGGCCCCAGGTGGGAAAGAAAACAGCTGGTCAGACAGGCAGCTATCTTCTGGGCCTCATTCCACTTTTGCAGATAACCAGAGGCAAGGCAAGTGGAGAGAAGAATGTCAAGCTGGCTACCACTTCCTGTGGGAGGGGATGTTTTTGTGCAAGGTGGATCCTCTCTAGGCACAGGTTCAAGCATTCTCCATCCTTAATTCACACTAGAAAGGACAGTGGAAGTAGGACAGTGGGCAGACACTCAACACAATATCCAGCCACTGAGGACCTAGCCCTTCTTGATCCTGAACATGCCCTGAATATGCAGCTGGAGGCACCAACTCCTAGGTATGAGAGCAGAATAGGAGTCTCCCTAGAACAGCTGGACTTGAGTCTGGCCTCTAAGACTGCTTGCAGGAGGGCTTGCCCCAAGGAAAGAGGATCAAGGCCTCTTGCCCTCCTGTCATCTCCTTGCAGACTGGGGTCTGAATCCCAGCTGTGCCACTTTCTTACAGTGTGTGACTTCAGCCAGAATAATACCCACCTCACAAGGTTGGGTCATCATGAAGTCTAAAGGGGAAAATGTCCCTTTCTCCTGTCTTAACCCACATTTAGAGGGAGTAGGAAAACCTGTGAAGGTTCTAATTTCACTCCCAGACGAGCATTCAGATATGGGGATTCTGGACCTGGTGGCCCAGGCCACAAAAACCAAGCCAAACCTCATGCTCCTACACAGCTCCTCCTAGCAACAGAATCACAGAGAAGAAAACCATGAGGGACTTATTCATAGGTTTAGGGAGTACGCTGTCTGTTAAACAGTAGGAGTGTAATATTATACTTTTAAAATGAACATATACTTCCTTTTTGGCTCTCCCCACTTCTGGCCAACACTGCAAATTCTACCACACCTAGAGGGACCCACTCAACCCTAGAAACCTCCTGAAATACTTTGATGAAAAAGTAAGAACTTTCTGGACCTTTTCTCTGGGATCTAATTAAAGTTGATCTAACTTAAGAGAAGTGAACCCAGAACCCTAGAACAACTCTCCACCAGCCCTTCTACTTGTTTGGAGTCTGCCTTCATCTCATCCCATCCCCTTTCTTATTTAAGGACTTACAGAGCCGTCAAGGGACTTTACAGATTTTGGCTTGGACTAAGCAAATCACACAGGATGATGAAATACTTTGGTGGTCTCTAGTACCCTCTGATTGCTCTTTGCCAACTGAGAACACAGCACAATGGAACCACAATAGGTGGCTCCAGCCGGGACCGAGCGCCACCCAGAGGCAACCGCAATTGCACGGGCGCTCAAAGTAAGGTTCCGGACCCTAGCAGTACCAAGCCGCCAAGCAGCCTTCCCCCGCGTCTCCTCTTCCCGGTCCCCATTTCCGTCCCTCCCAGAGGTAGAGACCCGGCGTATAGGCGGGCGAGGCTCCACTGACACCTTTCCAAGCCACGCCGCGGGGAGGAGGCGGGGCCGGGGACTCGGGCGAACCAATGCGGGCGACCCCGGTCACGCTTGGCCGGCGAGCAGACCAATGGGCGTCGGGGGCGGGCCCAGGGCGTCGGGCTCTAAGCATTTATAACAATTCCGGTTGCGGCGCTGTGGCGCGACTGTGTGCTCCCCGTCCGGGCGAGAGCGTGTGCTCGGGCTTCTAACCTTCCCCGCGCAGCCGATTCCCTTTCCGCCGTCGCTCTCCTCCCGCTCGCCATGGAGTCCTTGGCCTTTCCCCGGCGCCCGGACCCGCCTCCGTCGGCCGCCGCCGGCCTGACCGCGGAGCTCGCCCTGCCCCTGGCCCACGGGCTCATCAAGTCGCCCAAGCCTGTGATGAAGAAGCAGGCGGTGAAGCGGCACCACCACAAGCACAACCTGCGGCACCGCTACGAGTTCCTGGAGACCCTGGGCAAGGGCACCTACGGGAAGGTGAAGAAGGCGCGGGAGAGCTCGGGACGCTTGGTGAGTGCGGCTCCTCTCACGGCGCCGAAGCGAAGGGTTGGGTCGGGGGCTCGCGCCCTGCTCGGTGGAGCCGCCAGCGTTGTCTTCACCCCCGCAACCTCAGCGTGGTGGAGAGGAGCCGTCGGTTGCAGAGGTGTCTGTCCATGATTGTAGGACCTAGAGTGACAGTGGTGGTTTACCTGAGAAACTCAGCAACACTAGGCAGCACCCTTACTGCCAAATAAGCGAGGCGGCTCATTAGCGTAGGGAGCACAGAAGAGGAAGTATTCTGTCCTGGGATGGAGAAAACGCCCTAGAGTAGATGGGACTTCAGTTGAATTTTGCTCGGAACAGACTGTCCAATAGAGTGGAATGGGAAGAGGCAGTAGAATGCGCCTGTTCTTAGTGTGGGGGGTTAATAAACGTGTGGGTGGTTGAGTTGAGTGAGCTGTCCTATTTCTCACCTTGATGCTAGTGTCTGGCAGCTCTGCATGCTGTGGAGAGCTCCACAGGGGTGGGGTGGGGGTGACTCTCGGGTCCTTTGCAGCTCTAAGATTGAGTGAAAGTTTCATTATGAAGGATTTTGTATTCTGGGTCATGGGAAACCAAGTTCCCGTGCAAGGTCCACTGTGCCCTAAGATACCTTTGGGTTTGGGGCCTTTTAGGGAACTTGTCTTGATAACCTGGTGTGTGTACAGATGTGCAGTTGTGTATATATTATAATCTGTGTGAGCTTGGGCAATTCTCAGTTTCCCTTTCTGCAAAAATGCAGCTCACGTGCTGCTGTGAGGATTGGATGAGTTAGAAATGTGAACTCCAATTGTTCCTGACACACAGAGTCTGCCGTGAGAATTGATATTTAAATATGAACCTGCATAGGAGGCAGGTTTGCCACAAGTGGGTTAACAGTGGTTCTCAAACTTGAGTTTAATGTACATAGGAATCACCTGTGGGTGCTTATTTAAAACATATTCTCTGTTCCCATACCCAGACAGTTTTATTTGGAAGGTCTGGGAGGGGGTCATATAATCTGCATTTTAACAAGCCTTTGAGGGCAGGTGGTCTAGGAGTTATGTTTTGTCAAATCCAGTCAGGTGCTGGTTGTGAGGCAAGTGTGTGGAAGTGTTGTGTATGTGTGTGTGTATGTGCGTGTGGCATGGTTTGCCCTATTGGCTTTGGCAGCGGTCACCTCCCAGGTTGTGTTTGCTTTTGCAGTCATTAACTAGTTAGAAGTCATTTCATTGGTGAAGGAGAGGGGATGCCGGAGAAAGGGGGTGGATTATGGCCCATCAAAAGGACTGAGGATGTTTTTCCTGCTAACACCTGGCTCAGTCCCCAGTTGCCTGCTGCCAGGTTACAGATATTGGGCAATCATGTACTTCCTGGCTTTCCTTTTCTTTCTCTTTTTATAAAAAGTGCGAGAGCCCTATGTGGCTCCAGGTTTGAGACTGCTGAGCCCAGGCTTTGTCAGGGGCTTAACTGGAAAATAGCTGCTCGTGGCTTGTGCTTCTTTCCTCTTTTTGGAGGGAAGCCTAGGTCATGGGGCCTGGGGTGGCCCAGATACTGGGATTGAAGTTCAGAGGTCCCTTTCAGGCTTGTGACCTAGGTTTCTGCTTGTGTGTGAGAAAGAAAAAGGGATCTCAGTAGATTCCAGAGTGAGATAAACCAGCTTTCAGTTTTTAAACCTCAGTGGCTCTAGGCAGGGATTAACTCTATCAGAAGAAAATTCAGAAGGTACTCCCTGTCCTCATGCTTCTTGCATGTAGGGAGCCAAAATCAGAGCTGACTTGCTCTGAACCTCCCTGATACAGATCCACCAGCTGCTTCTGCTGGGAACTTGCACAGGGTCTTGCTCCCTCTTGGAGAGCAGCTGCCCTGCTGTGCAAACGGTTTCTCTATTCTGGAGAGTAGTCCTCTTCCCCACCTCTACCACCATCCCTGCCTCTTGACCTTCCTTGAAGAGAGATTTGGCTGGGTGGGGGGAGACCAGGGGCTGCCCAGGATCTCCTCCAAAATGAGACTTTTGGTGGAGGCTAGACACAGAGGAAAGTCTGCTAGGTGACTCCCATCCCAGTTTTCTCTCCACCTTTCCAACCTGCCTAGATAAGATTATCAGGGGCCAGATGGGATTATCTGGGGGGGGAGGAAGGAAGGGGCAGCCTGGCGGGACTAATGGCTGCTCCAGGGGGGCATCAAAGGAAAAACAAATATTTGCTCTGGATCTTCTGGTCTCCCAAGTACATTCCTGGCATCCAAATGACATTTCCTCCTGTGACTCTTGCCAGCTCCCCTGGTCAATTACCCCTCCACCCATCCCCAAAGAGAAAAACACATGTTAGGATCCCTGAAATAGTGGAATCCATAAAGCATTTGAGGTGATCTGCCTGGAAATTCTTACCTTCCAAGAAGGGCCATGAGGGGGGCCACATGGGCAGTGCTCTGGGGTAGGGGTGCTTCTGTCACTGTGATATATTGAATTGCTGTGTGGGACTTCAAGTGTTTGAATATTACTGACTAGTTCCCTCATTGACAGATGGGGAAACTGAGGCCCAGAGAGGAACACGGATCCCTGACTTGGTAGACCCCAGGCTTTGGATGACCAAATACTGAGAGAGCTGGCCTAGAGTTGAGCCCAGGTTTGCCTCAGTGAGCTTTGTCATTCCAGTAGCTCCCACTGCCTATCCCAGGGCTCCAGGCAGTGCTTAGGGTAGGACGAGTCACTGGGAACCAGCCCCCCACCCCACTTCCACTGAGTATGTTGAGGGATCTGGGATAGGTGAACTGTACTCTATATTTCTGGTTTTTACCTTGTTTGGGAGGCTGTTTAGCTCAAAGTTAGATTGCAGGTGTTCAAATCTTGGATCTTGCTTATCAGCTATGGGGCTCTCTGAACCTCAGTTTCCTCATCTGGAAAGTGGGGATAATAATAATTCCTACCTCATGGAACTCTCACGGGACTAAATAAGATAATATATGTAAAGTGCTTAGCCCAGTATCTGGCACACTCAGTATTATTTTCCCAGCAAGGCTGGCTTTGATCAGATCCTACCCTCCCTCTCCTGAGGAGGCCGGCACATCCTGGGGCTGTCCTGCCCTAAGCGAAAGAATGGATTACACTCAGCTCACTTAAGCCAATCCACTTTGGTCTCTGCTTTGTTCAAAGTCCTAATCTCTCCTTTGGTCCCAGCTCCAGAGAAGGGCTCCTGCCTGGCCAGCTGTGGGATGCTGCCTTCTCGGCTCCTCCTGCACCTGCCTGCATAGCAGCAGCAGGGAGGGAGGCTCTGGCTGCAGGCGACTCTTGTCCTTGGGCTCTGGCCAAACCACAGGAGGGCTGGGCAGGGAAGCTCCTTGCCCAGATATCTGACTGAATGGGTGGAGGGTAGCAAGTAGGAGGCGGGCATGGTATGGGGCTTAGGGGTGGCAGCTCAGGCCCATTCCTGCCCCATGCCTGGTTCTCAGCAGGACTTGGTGGGATGGCTGAGCCCCCTGGATTCATCCCCACTCTGCCCAGTCCAGGCCAGCCAGGCCCAACCTCTCCTCTGTTATCTCAGTGGGTCACCCTTCAGATTCTTGCCCCATGAAAGGCCAGAGAGGACTCTTGGCTACAACC
>PVKY010008635.1:0-13922 GCA_004027775.1 Bradypus variegatus
CCCTTCCCTGTTAGCTGCAGCCATCCTGACGCGGTTAACCACGGCCGTTCTCACACTGCTGGCCTTGGCGGTCCCCATGCTGTTGACCACGTGTCCCTCTACTGCTGGCCACAGAAGCAGAACTCCGCTTCTGCCTCTCTCAGTTCCTCGGTCCTTCTCCCTAATCTTCATTCTTATGCCACCACCTCCTCTCTCTTTCCCTTCCAGCCCCTTAATGTGGCTGGACGGTGCTGGGCAAGTCTGAATTTCCTTCCTCAAAGGCTGGACTGTCCCACCCCAAAGCTACGAGGCGGGAAATCACATCTGATTGAGCTATCGATCGTGATGTCAGGGCACCCTTCTCCCGGTACGGGTGACTGTGTGATGAGGAGTGGATGGACGGATGGGGTGCGGGAGGAGGAGGGGGATGAGAGGTGGGGGGAGGGGCCGGGCCTGGGCAGAGGAGGGAGGAGGAGAGAACAGTCAGGGCACCTGGGACCCCGCAGCCGTGGAATTGGGTCCTGGCTGCTGCTCTCTAACCGCGTGGCCTCTACCAAGTTATTCAACTCCACCAAGCCCCACTTCGCTCATCTGTAAAACAGAAATGACAACGGTATCTACCACTGGAATGGTTGTCGGAACAAAACGAAATAATGCAAGTGTGCGTCAAAAGTGCTCAACTGATGTATAAAATAATAATATGGCCTAATATAATAATAAAAACCTGATTTTTGTTACTTAGCTTAGGGAAGATTGTACCAGAGTGCTTGTAAAAATAAAAACGCGTGCTCTCTCTCACTCACAGGCAAAATAAACTACTGATGGAAAATTAAAACTGACACCTCAAGATTATGGTAACAGTGGTGACATTTTAAAACATGTTTGGAAATGCAGGAGGTTCATTTTGTGGGGACATTTTCTACCCGTTTCCCCTCTGAATGACAATTAAAGTGCTCATTTTCGTATGGAGATGGGCCACTTTTCAATAATATATTGTGTAGAAACAGCAAAGTACGAATAGAGCTTTAATCTGAAATGCTGGATAAGCCAGCAGGAGACCCTGGTGACAAACGAAATTCAGGAGAGGAGCGAACCGCTTCCACTGAAGACGCCCGGCTGTCCCCGTGGCCCGTGGCCCCCCACTGCCTCCCAGGACGCCAATTGCCACTGCAGGCATTGCACGGGAGCACGACGTGGGAAACGGAGTCTTGGGAAAATAATGTGTGAATATTTGTACCTGCGTTTACATGCTCCATTGATGAATGAAATAGTAAATATTCAAAGCTCGAACCGCTTTTCATTTCTCCTTCAAAGAGCCATTCGCAGTCTATCTGGACGACACGGCGCTCAGCTCCCCAGGTCGTTAATCACCCTTTGTTCGGGCGGGTTTCATTGTTCAGAACTGTCCAACTCCGGCGCGGGGCGGGAGGGCGCGCGGCTCCGAGCCTTTGTTCACCCACCGCGTCCCGCGGTCGCACTGGGGACCCGGGCTCCGGGCGGACGGCCGCTGCCTCTCGACTGCGTTCTGCATCTGAGCACGGTTCAAAAGTCACGTACATCTTTCAAAATGGGAAAGGTAACAGTGCTGGCGCATTGTTTGCAATTCTGCGGCTTGACAAGTGGTTGCAATCTTTGAGAGCATCTCTTAAAAGCTCTTTCCTAATTAATTTTAAACGCGTATCAAACCACTGAGGTTTTATTGGTGACCGGCTATTTCTGAAGATTTATTTACTTCCTGAACAGGGCAAAATATCGAGAGGATTGTGTGATGTGCCAAAATAAAAGAATTATCAGAAGCACTTGATTTTGCAATTTAATTCACAACTGGGAATTATATAGTTAAACTTGGGTCCTGGGAGGCCCTAAAATAAAATCCATCATTAGGAAATGTTTAGGAGAATTATAGGAGAACTGTGATAATGTATGTCTCTGTAGCTATGTTAATGTGATTTAGGAACAAAAAATAATAACTTTCGCTCCGAAACCCTATCATCTAAAATATCTTCTGTCAATGTATGATCTGTAGGTATCATCCTGTGCATATATATAGGTATTGGCAGTTCTTTATAAGATGCATGCATTTTTATTTTCTTTACTAGTATGCAAGGCACTAAAAAGGGTTTTATTTGAAGCACACACTCCAGATTTACAATATTATTTTCAAGAGTATACATTTTCTAGCAGCCACAACAAAAAAGGCTCTATTGTATCCACACCAGTGACAAATCTGCCAGGAAGTGACTAGTTGATATGCCTTTTTATTACCGCAGCTGCCTTGTTTTTCCGACTCAAAATAAAAGAAAATCACAGGACCCTTAAAATAATAGCTGGCAGCAGGTAGTTACCGAGAAAGGCACGTCCCCAGCTCTTCACTTTGTAGCATCCGTCCAGATGGCAGATTCGAGCCTGGGTTCTGCAGGTTGATGTCAAATACACGGTAATAGCATTCAGCTTGCCTAACTGTAAAAGTGAATTCACTCGTCCTCTTTGTGTGATTGTTGACCTGACATGTCAGAAGAGAAGAGGCCCTGGGATAAGCTGCCAAAACAGCAGCACACACGCACGCCCGACGCTAAGGCCCCTTGATGCGGAATTACACACATCGTGCGCCTCGCCGATTCGAATGGAGCCTGCATGTTAGCGCTGGGCTGGGATTGCCTCGGATGAAGGGGCACCTCCCGCCCCAAACGGCTCATGGGTGGGACAGTGGGAACACCGGGCCTCGGTGCCACTGGCCAGGACCCAGGTGCTCATTTCCTGGGGCAAGATGAGGGTGAGGCCCCTGCCAGAAGCACGATCTTTAATGTCCACTGGTTTTCTTATAAAAGTTCTCTGATTGTCTAGTGGGACAGGCCCTGGCACCGAAAATTTGGCAACTAAGATCCCCTCCTGTGCCATGGCCTGACCTAAGTCAGAGGCGATTCTTAAGAGTAAGAGAGGCAAACAGGCACCCTTTGGCAGGCCTTTCTCAATCTGTTCTTTCGCATTCGTGTGTAGCCTTGTGGATGACAGTTGCAAGGAGAGGGTGGCATTTAGCGTTCGTATTCTTTTAAGTTTCAAAGAGAGACTTAACATTTGGCATTTATTACATTTCCACCTCATGACAAAGCAGATCCTCGCGATTAATTGCAAGTTTTCCTGCGTGAGGGTCTGGTCTCTTTTATATGATATGTAGCTGCTCAGAAATGACTTTAAAAAATCATATTCCTTAAAACAGAAAAAGAGCGTCTCATGATTTTTTGGGAAATTTTGTACCCAGCTGTGATTTTTACTGCTCTCTCTAGAATTATTAAGCTGAGATGTTATTTATTTATTTACTTGTGCACAAATGGACAGGCATGAACATTGCAAGGAATATGTGTTACGGCAAGCTTGCCCTGTTGCTGGGGTTTTTCAGGATCCCGGGGTAATCCTCCGGGATCTGGGTGGGCCACACAATCAGTTTGCCGACAGAAAATTAAACAGCTTTTCCTCCTGGCTCTTCTCGTTCGCCCACATGCTGCCCTCTACAGCACATTCCAAACCAATTAGAAATCAGGGTGTGAACGATCCCTTAAAATAAAAACTAAGTGGTTTAAATGGTATTTAGAGTAAGCAATGAAGGACATTTGGGATGAAATCCCAAGAAAGAGTATTGATATCTGCTTGTTCTCATGGGCTCTCAGTCTTAAAATAACCTATGTATTTAAACTATGCTGCCTATTTAAAAATGTACATTCTCTATTTTTAGCCCCTGATTTAAATCACCTCCCAATAAAGAATGCTTTGAACTGTTAGAGATAATTCTAAATTGATCCAAATTCCTTGAAAAGGGCAGCCCAGGGCCATGGATTTCCAGGTCATCAATATGCCTGGATTTCCCATTTTTCAAAAACAGCACATGTAAAGTTTCCACGCAAACTTACTGTGGCTGAAAACACTGAAGAATTTTCCCAGTATGCTTAATAGCTTGTCACTTTGCCTCCAGCAGTCTGGGGCCCTTCAATGTCCCCGTGATATCCTTGTTTAGCGGACAGACTAGTCAAAAAGAGGACTGAATTCAGTTCTTCGGTAGGAGGTTACAAATACTAATTTTTCTGTTGCCAATATTGATGATTAAATCACCCCAATTTGCATTGTCTGAGCTAGTCATTGGATGATTTATCTACCTGCTCTCTTTATATGAAGTAGAGTGCAACAATTAAGTTTATTTTAACTATGGTTATTAGAAAAACGGTGAATGGTCATATATGCCAGAAGCAAATAAACATATTAGCAGGGAATGTTTAAATGAGCTGGATAACCCTATGAGCCAGCACAGCAGACGGTGGTACCCTGTTTTTAAATTACGCTTCAGCAAGTGGACATAATAAATCCTCCTGTGTTACACATTTTGCTGGTAGCAACTTACACTCACGTTGTTCGGTTTGACCTCATTCCTGCTAATCACCATCACGGTTTTAATAGCTGCCACAGTGAGTGAAACAGTTAACGCAGGATTTCTTGCCGAAACAGTGCCTGTCAGGCTATTGATGAGAAATTAAAATTAATAAGGAAGATCTGTGTTGAATTTGAGGGACTGGAATTGCGACGGCCTCCCCGTGATTGCGGCGGCCCCTGGGGTGCTCTCTAAAGGATAATGTTTTTGGTGTACGTGTATTGTCTTGAAAGGGAAGCTAAAACTGCCAAACCTCTGCTTTTGCCTGGAAGACTCCCTGAAATAGGAGCTGTATTCTTTTGGCCTCATCACATGTAATTTATCCCTCCGAGAGTTATTTCCCGTTCTGTACACCTTAGCTCTGTGCTGTAATAATAGTGTTTCCAAGGCTCTACAATTTTATTTACCTCGGTAAGAACCGTTACAAGAGCAATCACATCCACGTCGGAGTCCAGAAGACACAGGAAATAAGCAAAAGTTCAATACCGCGTCTCTGCCGCATATACCCGCCTCCACTTCCAGGGTTCAGACGTGCAGTGTAAGAGCGCAGACTGCTGCTTGCTCGAAATGCACTCAGCATTTTGGGGTCATTCTTTCCTTTCCTACAGAAAATGAGGTACGATCACACTGCATTTATCTTTTCGGTGGTGCCAAAACGAGAGAGCAAAAATCTCCTGGAGATGAGACAAAATATGCTAAATAAATATGTTCCCATAGCTAGGCGCGCTTCATGTCTGCTGATAAATAGCGTGCCCATTACAGGAAAGCAGGAGTGGCGTGGAAGGCCCCGTGCCATCCGGGACTGTGGAGGAAGGCCATTCTGGGGGTTGGACTAGACGAATATGGCAAAGGGGTATCACGCCAGCCCTTTGTAGACAGTTGCCGGCGTCCCGGAAGGAGCAGACATAACGGCGACTGCACCCAGGAGGCGCCCCATGGAGACGGAGTTCTCTCTTTCCCAAAGAGCCGGTCCTCCAAGGTCAGTACAGAAGTCGTGGGTGGGTTGATTCAGTAAGCGCCAAGTGCTGTGGCTGACCTCGAAGGAGGCAAACAAAACCACTGCTCCTGACGACTTCTGGAAGTCAGGGGGACCCCAGAGCCTCTGCACAGTCCATGGAAGGAGGCAGCGGCCTCCCAGCTGGGGCCTGAGGTCTGGACTCCGCTGGCTGCCCACTGGCTCCACAGCCTCTGCTCTGTCTCTCCCTCTATTTCCCATGCCTGCCTCTGTGCTGCCAGCTCCAGTGTTCTATGGGAATAAAGAATAGTGGGGTGTGGTCCTTTCTTGGGGTGCTGGGGTGCTGGGGTGCTGACTCTGCACTTGGAGACCCCTGGGTGGGTTCTGCTTTCTCGCCCGTCCCTGTGGCCCCTTCCCTGCAGCCCTGCAGCTGCGTCCTGTTCCAGACCCCCTGCCCTTCCTGACTGCCCCCCTGGCCTACACTCCTGCATCACCCCGAGACCTGGGAGTCTGAGTCTGCCCAGGGTTCACCCCCCAACCCCCTGCCCCGCTCGCTCTCCCTGGGTACCGTGAGGCAGGGGCTCACCCTCGTGTCCCTGAACTGGAATCATGTTGGGCAGAGATCATCTGAGACGCATCCACTCAACAAAGGACATGGACGTTTGCCTCACTCGGGCGGACCGGCAATCTATTCACTTCCCTTTCTTCCAAGAACAGAATCTGGGCCACCCTTTGCCTCGATATAGCTTTAGATATTGTGTCTAATTAACAATGTGCTTTGGAGTTGGAATGTACAAGACAGAGAAAGAATTTGGGATTTAGACATTGAAGCAACACTGCCTCTTACCAGATTTCTACCAGAGGCAAGTACCCGACACACTTCTTTAAAAATTCCTGTGTAGGCTTAATTAGAAATGGACACCACCTACTATTACCTACTACAAGCTAAAAACGGTCTGCATTTTTGCCTGGATGCCTGCTGGAATTGCAGCGTGCCTTATGCAGGGGGTTGCGGATTCCCGCTGCTGAACAAACTGCCATCCATTTAACAGGTGTGTGAGATGGTGCTCTACATTCATCTCAGTCCCAAGATGCAGAATTGTTTTAATACAGGATTCAGAGGGCTGGCATCTTGAATAATTGAGAGGAGATCTTTTGCCATTCATACAGTTGACATATACTAGTCAAATGGCTCTGTCTCCGAGTTGTAAAATAAAAATACAGAAAATGAGGAATTAATTCAATTAAACATTTTCCCACCCACATTTTACCTTTCCCCACTGCTCTGGGGAATAATTTATGAAATGTATATCACCAGAAGACTTATTTTTGCCATTATTTTTAACTTAATGAATATACCTTGCACATCAGAGAGAAAGAACAAAGGTTAAATTTTACATTAACAGCACATTGCAACATGGTATGCAAATATCTATATGCAAATAGAAAGCTTCTGGAAGATAAATGTGTTATATTTTTAACCAGTTAACTATGACTGTGAAGTATTGTGTGAGATATTCAGTGGTTTCATTTTTATATCTTTCTTGTAAATAATGCATAAAGTATGTAGATGGTGTCAAAATATGATTAAGCTATTAGCTTTATAGTTTCCATAGTTAAGAATGTGTTCAGCATGGAACTTCTAATAACTCATTTCTAAAGGCGGCGACCACAAGGAAATATTTCCTGTTCAAGTGAACATTATCATGCGACATAATGATTTTGCTTAAAACCAAGTTAAATGAGGAGTAAAATTAAACAATATTGCATGAATTGTGTTTGACTAATTTTGTGTCACATTATATTAGCCAAGCTTTCAGAATATGTGTTAATGACAAATAGCGTAAGCCTCCATCTACTTTATATGTCCACACTACCACTCTTTAAGTCATCAGCTTTTCAAAGCTTCATTTTGTTTGCAGTTTTGGTAGCCAGTGGCTTTTCCTGATCACTGTTGCCCGTGAAAGTAGATATGATTTGGAAATAAATTTTATAACTGTGGTGGGGAGTTAATTTCCATAACAAGGGTGTGATTTTTGTAAGAAAACGAAGGCAAATCATTTGAAAACCTGAGAAATTCAAGAGACTAAATGCTATTTCTAAAGTTGACATATAATGACTTTTTAAAACTGTAAGTCATAGTCCCAGAACTATCCTTTGGCTCAGTAATAAATGCCCCCAAATAAAATTTGGTAAGAAGACAAACGGTCCTCAAATCTGCAAACACGCTGCAACCTCCTATAAAGACACACATTCCGAGCTGCTGCTAGGTGGATCTCGCTGGAGCGTGAGGCCTGCGGTGCCGGGATTTGTGGGTTATCTGTGACTTGGCCGGCAGGCTGGCTGTCATCTCAGGAGGAGGGCTTTGGGGCGGCATCCCTGCGGCAAGCCCGACAGAGCAGGAGCAGGGCCGGGGTCCCCAGAAGGGCAGACAGGTGTGTGCTTAGTGTTTACACTGGCTGCCTGGGAGGAGAGCTTGACCTTTTCCATGAGAAGCGGCGACCTCCTTGTAGTCATAACTATAGTCTTAGCTGATCATATAAAGGGATTTAAAGTGTTGGGAAGCACCATGTATGCAGTAATAAAACTGACGAGGTATGAAACAAACATCCTGTAGATATCGACGCTATTTTCCAAAATGTTTGCCATCTCACAGGGCTTTCACTGCAAGCCCGGCTCGTCTGCGAACAGGAGTAGATGGGACTGCGTGTCCTGTGCATGCTCACGCTCGTGTGTGTGCGGGTGCATGTAAGTGGGGGGCTGAGGCTGGGAGGGGACTGTGAGCCAACCACCCAAACTCTGTGGCCTGATGAAACGTCCCAGAGACACCTACAGACGTCAGTGAGCCGGGGCCGCTGTGTCCTTTGAGCCATTCCCTGCTCTGCCGTGGTGCATCCCACGTTCACCAAGTCACAGCTGGAGAGAAGTTCACCACAGCCTGATGGATCTGTCTTTCATTCCTCACAAAGCCCTATTCGGTTTTATACATTTTTTTGCTGAGTTTAATTCAATAAAGTGCAACTAATGCAATGGCAACGGAAATGCAATTGAAGACTCTTGCTAGGGGACATGGCTGGGCCTGGTGTGGTTACTGCTCAGAGAACTTGAAGAAGACATGAGAGACCTTCATGGGCAGTGAAATCATTACGGTAGTGGGCCAGAGGCACTTAGGTTGGCGTTGAGTACACGTGGTTGGAATTTGAAGCCATGTGCCCAGAAAGCAGATTCTAGAAATTTGTAAAGACTATGAGCCCAGTAATTAAAAAAAAAAATATATATATATATATATATATATGTGTGTGTGTGTGTATATATATATATGCCTCTCTCTACGTAGAAAAACAATATGGAAGGAATTGTTACAAGAAGTTAACAGTGCTTATCTACAGATATGTGGATAATCTATGATTTCTGTTTCTTCTTTACACTGCTGAATTTCCCAAATTTCTTTCAAAGAGCATTTAATTTTACATGGGTTTTTATTTATTTTACAAAATGGATTCATTTTTCAAATTAAGATAAATATTTGGGAAAAACGTAATGTCCCATCATCCCAGCACCCATGTAAGCTCAGTTGACATAAAAGAAAATACATTTAAAAAATAATAGACATATATGGTTAGAAAGGTCAAGCAAAATGCTCCTCCCTCCTTTTTATCCTCAACAATAATTGCTACTAACATTTTTTTTTGATACCTGTGGGAAAATGGTTATGCATTTACTGATTTGTATGTGTGTGTAATTTACACATAGATCATTTTATGTCAACCATTTAGCACTTGCTTTTTTCATGTAACATATCTTGTATATCTTTCCATGTCAGCATAAAAATGTCCATCTCTTTCTTTTAAAAGGCTGCATGCATTATTATTCTTTTAACAACTCCTTAGATTTGAAAAATTGTTCTTCCCCCCGTGTGAATTTTGCAATTAGGAATAGAAGTGAAACCAAACAGCATGCGTTGCTGTAGAGCGACCAGACACGTGCCGAGTTGCGTTGCTTTCGAGTGGGCAGGTCTGGGGCAGAGCACAATGGCCCCTGCTCTGCAGTTTGTGACTCGCGTGTCCCTCTTGTCCTCCATGGGCTGGATGCTGGGCGTTTGCAGCCTAGAGGCCCACCTGCCGGCCTGCGCTCCATCGCCTTCTTATGGGGGATCTCAGACCAGTCACCAGAGTCCCCGGCCTCAAGTGCTTGCTCTGGACAAAGAGGAGACCACAGCCCCGCAGGCCGCAGTCTTTACAGATCCTTTTCTGTTCCATGACGACACAGCATTCCCGTGTGTCAAGAATTGGCAGTGAGCAGGTAAACCTCGAGGGGACCCCAGTTCTCCCGGGAATGCCCCATCTGCTTGACGAGGGAGCTCTTGGGTCCTTTCCTTTTCAAGCAATTGCTTTTTATTAAGAAGAGTAAAATGTAGTCATTGTAAGCTGTCACGCAGTATCAGATGAAGAGTGAGCATGCACCCCTGCATCCCCTGCCCTGAGGAAAGCTCCGGAACAGCTTGATATTGTCCGCCAGACATTTTCCAGCCCGAACTGCACACATTCGCCCACAATGCATGTGCACCTGCGCACGTGTTTCTCCTTCACTGATGGGTCCCCTTCGAAGCCTGCTGGTTGCTTCTTTTCTTACTTTGCCAATACGCACAGGTCCTCTCCATCCTGTTCACAGCTGTAGATGCCTCCGTTGTGTAGATGGACGCTAGAGGGCTTCTGATCTTTCACTATCACAATTAATCCTCAGACAAATATCCACCTACATCCACATACATTCAGGTGTCTGTGAGGTCATTTCTGCGGGCAAAAGTGTAGTTGCAAGATCAAAGGCTAATCACACTCAGCATCTGAATGGATTTTGCCAAAATGTCCTCCAATGTGGTTGCACCAAACCGGAGCCCAGCAGTGGCGGCTGCAATTTCCCGATCCCCCAAGCCTGGCAATGCTGGGCTTTGTCAACCTTTTAAACCTTCGTTAATGAGATACATGGAGAAAACAGGACTCGGCTGGCCCACTGGCTCTCTGACAGCTCCTTCTCTGTCTCTTGGTGACCTGTGGGGTTCTGCTCTCCGGCTTGTCTCATCCCACGCTCTGCTCTGGGGTCTCCTCACTCCTGTGATGCCAGCTCTCACCTCTTTGTGGCTGACCCCACGTCCATCGCGGAGCCTGGCTCGCTGTCTCGGTTCTGAGCATCCCTTTCTGTGTGCACCACCAGCCCTGCCCCTTTGCCTCACACACCACCTGTCCACAAAGGGACCTTTTCTTCTTTCTGCCTAATCTGGCCTGGCAGACATTGGTACTCAATAAATATACAGCAATTATATAAAAAAATGCAGGATATCAAGGCAAGGAGGAAGCAGTATTTAGATTTTTTCTGACCAGTCCTGTACTGTATGCCTTATACTATAACAGGAAAGACATTTTTAATCCCTTTTCTCTTATGCAACAAAATTGACTTTGCACAATGCATCATTATTTATTTAACTCTCCCTCATTAAAAAAAAATCCCTCATGCTAATTTCATATTTGGAAAAGAAAACCAAACAAGCAAGCAATAAGAATTTTTTTGAAAGCCCCTCCCCATGTGGAATGCAGTGTCTCTTCCATCCCCACGTGAACGCAGCGTCCCTTCCATCTGGGGCGAGGGTGGGACAAAGCTGCCCTGTTGTCCCGTCTGTGAGCCTCACATCCTCCTCTTCTTCTTGGGACCTCCCACATTAGAGATAAAGCTGGTGGCATTTGATAAAATTTGGTTACCTTTAGAAAAGTGCACAGAAACATAACAAAATATGTTAATAATGATGCCGTTTCCTTCAGCAATTTCTCTTACAAATTAATCAGACTAATATGTAAAGTAAAAGGATGTTTGATAAAAATTCAACACAGCATCAAAACTCCAAAGCAGATGATTGGATCAATATATTACGATATGTGTATATCTATCTATTTCTATGTAAGAAATGTTCAGGGTATACAGTTAAATGAAAAAAAGTTACAAAGTATTATCTAGAGTATGACTCACTTATCTAATATGTATATTAAAATATGGATATCAAACACATAAAGTTTAGAAAGCTATGTACCAAAATGTTTAATATGGTTACTTTTAGTATTTTTCTTACATCAATTTTATAACTTTCCTACAAAGACAATGTGCAAATAACAAAATAAAGGTTTTTATAAACAGTGCCCAACAGCTTCAGTGTCAGAAACCACTTGAACGTGTTGGCTAACTGAAGGGACTGTACGTTATATAAGTTACAAGTAACTTCAAGTCCTGCCCATTCTCCAGAGTTGAACAAAAGGAAAATACTGCAAAATGGAGTCATTTCCTCAAGCCTCCATCTCCCCAAACCACGGCCTTCCCCTCGGCCTTCCCACCACAAGAAGCATGTTGGCCAAAGGCGCTTCCTGTCTGCTCCGCCTCCACAGCCCGGTGCACGCTGCCCGTTGCGGTCTGGGTTCTGCCCTCCCTGCCCGTAGATGATGCTTCTGTGGGGTTCAGGGAGGTCGCCCGACTGGCATGTCAATTGCCACAGCACTGGCCACCGTCTCCTCCTTAAGAGGGTCCTCTTGGCTTCGATGCCTCCTTTCCCGCTTGGGGTGGCTCCTAAGCACGAGGCCATAGGGCAGTGAAGCACAGTCCATGCGGCTCTTAGGAGGGAGCTCCAGGAAGCACGTTTTCATCAGTACATTTAGAAAATTCAACCCCATTATTTCTACAGATTAAAATAGTCGTTTTATCGTTTGAGCAAAGCCCAGTTTGTCTGTCTTGGCTGTTGCCGCGTTGGTGTGTGACTGGGTCCTGGGATGGGAGATGTACCGGCAGGAGATGGGCTGGCGGGACATCGGGAGGATGCTTTCCTGCCCGGGTGAAGTCACGTCCTGGGTCTTGGGGAGCTGGAGTCCAGGGTACGGGAAGTCATATCAGCAAGTGAAGCCCAGAGACACAAACCAGCACCAACAAAGACCACGGATGTGAATTTTTGTTGTTGTTTGTATACCTGTCTCCCAAAGAAGGTCTGTCTTCTTGGGCACTGGTGCTGTCTGTCCCGCAGTGTGTGTCCAGGGCTCCTCCCTCAGGGATCATCCTGACAACCTCCATGGAAGAAGGGCGGGTGGCTGCGGAGCCCCCAGGATGGGCAACAACAGAGGGCCTTCAGCCCTGCTGCAAAAGTGTTGCATGGACGCACGTGTCCTTACAAAAGGCTTTATTTAAAAAAAAAAAAGTTTTTATAATGGTAAAAGTCACACTCGTTCCTTATAAAAATGTGGAAAATGCAGGAAAGCACAAAGAAGCATAAAACCACCACCCAGAGGAAACCAAAGAAATGCTCTTCACCCAGGGATCTGCAGGGCTCTGCCCCAGGGTGGTGTTTCAGTGAGGTCTTCCTGGGCACCCAGCTAAAGCAGCTTCTCCGTCACCCCGGGCTTCTTCACAGCTCTCCCACCTGAAAGATGATGCATTTATCTGTTTATTTTCTTTCTTTCCCTCATAGAGGAGAAGAGACACGAGAGCAGGATCTTTGTTTTACTTTTGTTATTGCTTTGTGGCTAGTTTCTAGAAAATACCACTGGTTCTCAAAGCATAACCCAGGCACCCTTGCATCCCCAAGATCCTTTCAGAACGTCCACAAGGTCAGAACTATTTTCTTAACACCAGGGCACAACTAGTTACAGAACAACAAGACGTGTTTTCCTTTTTCACTTTATTCTCTCACGAGTATAAGTGAAATTTTCCACAGCCTCCATGAAGTGTGATATCACAACAAATTGAATGCAGAAGCAAATGTGGGGATCCAGCTGTCTTCTATTAAGCCAGACTTAAAGAGATTTGCAAAAATGTAAAACAACGCCACTCTTCTCTCCAAGTATGTCTTTGTTTTGGAGAACGATGTTATTGTTGATAAAAATATGTATGTTGTTTGCTTTAACCTGTTGTAGATTTATTGTTATTTATTTTAAAAACTGAAATAATGAATAAATATTTAAAAAAACATCCATTTTAATTTTAATGAGGTAATTATAAATAAATATAACCCATTTAAACACAACATCTTTGTGGTCCTCAATAATTTTTAAGAGTATATTTGTGTCCTGAGATCAAAAAGTTTGAAAACTGCTGGCCTAGATCATGGTTGGTGCTCAAAAATATTTGTTAAATAAAGGAATGAATGTCTCAATTTAGGTTGCTGTTTTGATGTCATTTCCAGTTTCTTTTATATGTATTAAAATTAGAAAAATAATTTTTATCATTCTTTCTTCACTAAACATGCTAACTTAAGCATGTCCCTATGCTATTAAAACTTACGTAAATGTAATTTCCAATGGCTGCATAATAGTCCATCTGGTATATATAGTGATTCTCATTTACAGGAAAGCATCGAAATTGTCTCTGGAGTTTTTAAAAGCATATAAATATTTCTGGGTAGTGTGTGGTTATTTTTAGGCTTGCATGTGTATAGCCAAATTGCCTCCTCTAAAGTTCTACCAATTCACATTCCCATCAGTAGAGTATGAGACTGACAAACTCACTCTCACTGTCGGCACCATTTTCATTGACAAAAACACTCAC